>PVKS010002473.1:63353-117829 GCA_004027875.1 Aplodontia rufa
AAAAAAAAAAAAAAAAAAAAAAAAAAAAAAAAAAAAAAAAAAAAAAAAAAAAAAAAAAAAAAGAAGCAGGATATAAACTTTTAGCAGGATATAAACTTTTAAAAGTCTACAGATAAGATTTACTTCTCACAAATAACAACACTTGAACAAAACAATACTTCAAGAAAATTTCCCATTTCAATTTTTTCTCTGTATCATACACTATTTATTGACCTCTAAAACATGACCAAAAAAAAAAAAATATAGGAGTGATAGAATGAGCTGATAAGTGTTGATTTGTTGCTGATTCCTCTAGCCAGCAGGGGAGTGACCTTGCATGGGTCACATGACTCCCTCTCAACTCTCCAGTCTGAATAATGGAACAAAATCAGGTAACCCACCCTCAGGGAATGTGGGAATATTATTATTTGATTTTGGAATATATTGGCATAGTTAAGCACTAAACTTAGACTCCACGTAGTCTGCAGTGAACTCTCAGTGGTTATTACATTTAATACCTGCTATGTTTTCTGAAAGCAACACTATAAGATTTCGGTTTATCTGATAATAATGAAAATAGAATTGTGCCCATGCGGGCTGTGACTCTGAATTGTTTCCAGACAAATGTTGTTTGTTACTGGGTTTATTTTCCTTCTAGAAAAACAGGTAAGCCTGAGTAATCCATAAGGAATGCAAGTACTCTGGTTGAAGTTCCCTTAGGACAAGTGTATCTATCTTTTTTTTTAAGGGGCGGGGAAGAGAGAGAGAATCAATTTTATTTATTTTTTTCATCTGGTTTTTGTTTTTCCGACAAGGACAAGTGTATCTGATGCAACTCATTAAACGGAAAACAATTTCCCCAACATCCTCCACCATGAATGAAATCAGGTGGAACAGCAGTCATGACATCATATATCAACCAGGAAGTTCTCTGTCTACTTGGTGACAAATATTTCTTCCCCAGGACTCAAGCATTGGCTCAGATTTTATTAATAAAGAATCTGAAGCATCTTTACACCGATGTTTGCCAGTTGGGAACTAATTAATTGGGCATTAGAAACACTGTGTGTTTTGTAGAAAGGCCCATGGCCTGGGATTCAAGAACCCTGGGGATCTTGGTCCCCTTTCTGATACTAGAATTCTGAGAACCTTGGAGAAGTCACCGCACTTATCTAAATTCAGTGACTACTCTGAATCTACTACCAAACTGAATACCCCACGGTCCTACACTGCAGATACAATTAGCAAAGAAAATTCCTAGGCAAGGTGACCAGAGCTTGCCAACCCTCCAGCAAAGTCATCAGGCTATTAAACCTGAGACTGAATTTTTTTTTTTTTTTTTTTACAAACAACATCAAACATGATGGAATGGAGGCCAGTGACAGCTTGCTGCAGTAATGAGGAAAAGTACTGGACCACCTCTTTATGGAGATAACCTTTAGAGTCACCAGAAAAAAATATTAAGTGTCTGCTATATGCTAGCGTTCTCCAAATGATCACTTGAGTCTTAAAACAGTCCAAGGCTATATAAGTAGCGAAATTTAAGATTAGGATTAGGCTGATGGTTGCTTTCTTTTAAAGATTAGAGCCTGATATTGCTAAAATTTTCCTCCTTAGGCTACATAACCTGATCTTTCCTGCTTCAGTTAAGCTTGGACAAACTGTCTAAGAAAATCCTATATCATCTCACTAGCACTAACATTCATTCCTTTCTGTTATCCAGTGCTTAAGAAATGAAACAAAGTAGGAAGAAGAGGAAAACAGTTCATCCCCATCCCTTTCTCCCTCCTCTGTGAAGATGCATCATATGAAGAGGTTCACTATGGTATTACCAGTTTTACTGAAAAAGTTTTTTCAGACCAACTCTACAGAAAATGCTACCTTTGCCTCAACCTTGGGTGAAGAGGTCCCCATGGCAACTTAGTTTAATTCATGCTGGGTGCATAAGGCTGAGAAGAGTGCTAAGGAGGGATGGGTGCTAGAAAAAGATCTGTTCACTGTATTTTAGGTCCTGCAGACCTCTGGGGGGTAGGGAAGAAGGAAGGGGAGAGAGAGGGAGGGGAGGGAAGGAGGGGGGGAGAGAGGGAGGGAGGGAGAGAGGGGGAGAAAGAGAGAGAATCAATTTTATTTAGTTTTTCATGTGTCTTTTGCCACCCTGACACTTTGTTGTGTATGTGGTGCTAGGGTTCGAATCCATGTCTTCTTGCATGCCAGGCAAGCTTCGTAACCACTGAGCCACTGTTTCAACCCCCAGGGCCAATACTTCACAGTAGCATAGATCCAGGAAGAAGACCACTAGATTAGGTAGTAGCATAGCAGTACCAGCTCTGACCTTCCTTTCCTTACTTTCCCTCCATTCTTCTAGTTATAAAGCATATATATGCTAACCTCTACCATTTTTTCACTGAGAACATGAGTGATGAAAATTTCTGGATGAGCACATGTCAATCAAATTATTCCTTTATGTCCATCCTGATGGCTCCAAAATACTTGATGGGCTATGAATTAGGAGGACACTTTGGCTGCATGAGGTGACAGAACCCAAAGCACCTCAGAGCAGCTGTTTCTTGGTAACACAGGAATAAGCCTTGGATTTGATTTCAAAGCAGGAGCCAGAAAAAAAGGAAGGTGGAGTATGAAGACTCCCATGGGAGATAGTTACCAATGAACTCAAAAGCCTCTTCAAAGTACTGCCGCAAGTTCTGCTTGTTGCTGTCGGTGGCTGGCAGCCGCTTGTAGTTGAAGAGTCCTTTCTCGTAGTGGTACAGGGGGAGGTGAGTGGTGACATTGATGACATAGCCGATGTTCAGCCGCTGCATGGTGTCCAGGTCCTGAGCATCTTGCTCATTGCCAAGGAACAGGAAGGGCAGGATGGGTGTCAGCTCTGCGTTCTCAATGTCGGGGGTGGTGGGGACAGACTGAGGTAGCATGCTTGAGGCCGCAGATGCACCACCCCCCACCTCCCGGCACTCTTGGAGCTGGAGGGAGTTGTCACAGAGGTTTTCATGGTTCTGCTTAAAACTACTAAGTCCACCTGGAATAGAAACACAGAAAGCAAGAGTGACTAAGATTTCAAAGTTGGAAGAAATCTTCCCAGTAACAGAGCACATTGTTGCTCGTGTATAGTGTATGTATGTGTATATGCATGTATGTGTGTGTGTATGTGTGTGTGTATAAATTCAAGTTCATATGCATAGCTTTCAGGGCCAGCTAAAGAAGGTATCTCTGCATAGAGGACTCTAGACTCATGCCCTTTATACAAAGTGGGGCATGCCATTCAGGAATGAGCTCTGTGTAGCATCAGGCAATTTTATCAGCTACAAATATGATCTGCCTCAAAGAGCCACATGCTCAGTGGCCTACATAGAACCTTGCACTCTGGGAGCTGAGGAAGGCATGGACGATATCCCCTGGTTGAGAACTTTTGCTTGAATTCCGGCAATGCACACATGCCACCTTGCACCTTCATAGTTCACCTTACCTGAAGGCCATGTATTCTCCCAATGCAACAAAATGTTTAAAAGGAGGGACCACAGCTGTAATCCCAATACCAGCCCTTCCTCTCTCTGTACCTCTTCAGCTAAGCTAAAGGTAATGGCATCAATCTCTCAGTGTGATTGTGTATTTAAGAAGAATAAACACATGTAAAGTATTTAGCACATTGTTAGGCACATACTATTACTGAGCAACTATTACTTTTTTTATATTATTTATGTGATTGCCCAGAGATGGAAGCAACAGAGAAATGCTTGGAAAAGACAAGACAGGGTTTGGGGGGAGGCACTAATCCTTAGGATCTCATTTTTGATGTTCTGCCTGTAAATTCTTTATATTTGTCAGCCTTGACTTCCAGTATAAGGGAACTGAAGCAGCTTAATCCCTTGAACTTGACTTTTGAGGGTCATAGGTAGACAAACCCATCTGGAAATCTCTAATGGATGGAACATACTTGGAGGTTGAGGCCCTGCTCTGCCTACCATAAAAAGTTTAAGCTGTGCCTGTTTCAGCAGTTTTTAAATGCAAACATCCCCCCACACAAGTGTGGTTTCACTTATGGGAATGTATATTAGGCAAATCACTAAACCAAAGATACCTGCTAGATACGTGAAGACATCCACTATATCATTATCTATTTAACAGAAAAGCCTAGGTAAACAACAAAAATAAAAATTGAAAAGAAAGTAAAAGTTATTTTAGTCATTCCATGACTATCATGCAGTCATTAAGAGTAGTTGTGAAGAGGATGGAGCAGTGGCTCAGTGGTTACGGCACTTGCCTGGCAGGCGCGAGTACATGAGTTCAAACCCCAGCACCATACACAAGGAAGTCCTGGAGCAACGAAAGCCATGTGAAAAACTAAATAAAATTATTTCTCTCTTTCTCTCCCTCTCTCTCACTGTCCCTCTCTATTTAAAAAAAAAAAGTTGTGAAAAGTATATGAATGGGGCTGGAGTGGTAGCTCGTTGGTTACGGCACTTGCCCAGCATGCGCGACTACATGGGTTCAAACCCCAGCACCCACATACATAACTAAGTGTCACAGCAAGGAAAGCCATGTGAAAAACTCAATAAAAATTGAATCTCTCTCTCTGTTTCTCTTTCTCTCTCACACACTGTTCTTTCTTAAAAAAAAAAAGTGTATGAATGAACAAAGATGAACAAATAAATCAATTAATTAATATTAAATAAAAAAATTATTCACCAAAAGCTGAATGACTATGAAATTAAAAAAAACAATTGCTTAAATTAGGAAATCTAATAATTATACTTTATTGTTTACATTTTCCTTTAATAATCTATAAGTGATGTGTAATTGTTAGTTTATACTATATATGTGCAGTGACTAAATAGAAAAGAGACACAATTGAGTGTGATCTGTAGGACGATGTCCCTTAAGAATTGCAATATTAATACCACTGAGTTCTGTGTTAAATAAAGAATATTAAAAATGGAAAAAAATTTTTTTCCTTTAATATTTTTACACACAATTGAACACATGGATAAACCCTAAGGATTATTATGAGGTTCACATTATACAACATATCTGATAGGGCTATGAAATCCAGTTGACATTCTTGCCAGCAAATGAGCTTTAATTTTGATTAAACAAAACTAGATACCCTCTCTTGCTTTCTCTTTGAAAAGAGAAAACTCTTGGAAAACTCCTATTAACTGAAAACCACAAGAACACAACATGCATTCCCATAGATGCCTTGCGTCTGTCTTGGAGATCAGGCAGAAAGTGCAGTGAACAGGATGTGGTTCTGCTGAAAGAAGAACAGGAAGTCTATCTGTCCATTAGCTTCTGAACCTAACATGTGTTCATCTCCATCTCAAATCTCCTCTGTGGCAACCGCAGCAGCAAGTCCAGTCTATAGCCTAGACCTAGTCTATACCTGGGTACAATCAATGGACACCAGGACAGTCGCGCAAAACCGAGAAATCACGCTGTCATTAAGAGATGGTAATGATACGCGGAAAATTCAGAGGGGCAACATAATGATCACTTTACTCATCCAAAATGAATGAAATCAAACCTTTGCTTTTCGGAAAAAAAAAAAAACAAGCGACAAACTCATGCTAACCGATTTCTACAATTAAACTCTTCCCTTATATACTGTATTAATTATGCTATGAAATCATGATAAAGTTTGAGCCCAAAGAGAACTTTTAAATTACAAAGAAAAAAAAAGAGGCCAGAAAAACTTCATCCGTGAATACTTAAGAAAAGAAAACCTAGCCATTGTTACCATGCTAAGTTCAAAAGGACTCTAAAGAGTTATTTAAAAATCTGCTCAGCTCTGCCGCCACGAAAATCCAAGTAAACAGTTCCACACTGCTTCTGTGATGAGAAACTAATTCGCTCTTTTCTTAAGAAAAAGGCAGTTGAGGCATTTTCCACATACGATGAGAGGAAAGACCAACCCCAAAAAAAAAATCTCAAAAGAAGTCTATAAGGGGGTGGAGACTTGTCTCTGTTCTTTTTAGGGGTACTCAAGCTCTAATTTGTATTAAAAGCAGCTAGTTACAAAATAAAATAAATTTTAAAAGCATGCCAGAAAACACAGGGGAAAAAACAAAAACCAGCATCCAGCTTTTTAAAATTCCACCTCTACACCTCCTTTCCCAATGACATCAGCTGGAGGCTCCCCACCTGCCCAGTTGCCATAGCAGTTACACAAAGACATACAATGACATCAGTTGGCATGATATCAGCTCTTTGAGTGCAAACAATACAAGAAGAACTACTTTGTTTAAGGCC
Source organism: Aplodontia rufa (assembly GCA_004027875.1). Classification (NCBI taxonomy): domain Eukaryota; kingdom Metazoa; phylum Chordata; class Mammalia; order Rodentia; family Aplodontiidae; genus Aplodontia; species Aplodontia rufa. The sequence goes on from PVKS010002473.1 coordinate 69,594, forward strand.
TTTGGTGCAACTGTGTTCTGGGGAGCCAATGATGTAATGCTAACAGGTGGCATGGGCCTTCCATTTGCCTAATGGGGGAAAAACCCATGGGAGCGGGGGACGGAGGGAATTTGAGACACACACACAGAATGCTCCAAATCACAGGGTGTGCTCATGAGCAAAATTATGTGCATTATGTATGTTTGAGCCATGTAAGAACTCTGTTCATGAACTATTTGAAGGGGGAGTAGATGGAACAGGAGCTACTACAATTCAAACATACTAGCTAGACAAAGACAAGGGTCTGAAGAAAGTCTCCTCTTCTGCTCATCAACTTGAGCCTCAGTTCGAATCTAAGGGTAACACATCTATAAACTGCTGTTAAAAACTCTCTCTGGATGGTGTTTAAAGTAAATGAACCAGTAGTAGCTTACAGTGGCTTTTTTTTTTTTTTTTTTTTTTTTTTGAGAAAGCTACAGGAAGAATTGTTTTCTTCTTCTGGTGGTGGGGAGTGGGTGGAGTTGGTAGCTGTAGGAGAGAGATGGTTTTCTCCTCCAACTATTTTCCGCCCACCCTATCCCATCAAATATCACCTGAGGCCGACCTGCCTGGCTGGTCAAGAAGGAGCTTTAATTATGTTTGTTGTTACTATATAAGAACATTACAAAATGGTAATTAATTAATTGAGGCAGAGGCAGTATAGTGTGGTGGTTAAGAACAGGGATTAGAGGCAGATTGACCAAGGCTACAATGAGGATTCTGCTATGTAGGAGCTAGGAAACCTACAAAGGTCTTAAATGATTTTCTCTTCTTAAGCCTCAGTTACTGATCAAGTGGCTATCCTATATCCATAGGGTTGCAATAGAAAAAGCCTATGTAAAGGTTTTGATATACAACCTGGCATTTGATAAACAACATCGAGCTAATGCAGTATCATCACATGGGCCCTGCTGCAATTGATCCGTGCTCAAGTGCACTTCATGAGGGCCCCAGTACCATCCAGTGATTCATACCAGGGGTACTGAGGGCAGGCTGCTGGGGTGTGATGCTGATCAAAGACGCTGTGAGATCCTGGGCAGATTTCTTGCCTCTCTCTTCTTCATTTTCCCCATATATAAAACAGGGATAATAACTGTGCCTACCTTGTGGTACTGTGGTGGATTAAACTGGTTAATAAATACAAAGTACTTTAAACAATGTCCAGCACATAGAAAGCACTTTTCTTTCAATACTTTGGCAAACTGTCATTTTAAAGATAAGAAAAAATGAAAACTTGCTTAATAATGATTCTAAATAATAAGGAAGTTAATGTTCCAGAGTTTTCTTTTTAAATTTGTATTTAAAAAATATGTAGGAACAAATGTAGCAAAGTGTTAAAGTTTGAATGATATAATTTTATCATAAAGAAAGCAACAGCTCCCTTTCCTTTCTAAACAAACATATTCTTTGCATTTTTGTTTGGTCTGACATTCCCAATAAAGACTGCATGCCTTTGAACTCCTCAGAAGGACTGAATTTTTAAAATAAAACTGCTCTTCTCCCCTCCCTGTCTCCTCCCCCTAATCCCTACCAGACGCTAAACTTCTCTGTGCAAAGTACCTGCAGTTGTCAGGGAAAATGTTTTTTGAGACATAAGCAACCATGCTGAGGGGCAAACATTTTCAAATCTTAACTCAAAACTAGGTTCCCTGCCAAAGGGAGAATGGTCAGCACATTGATTTTGAATGGTGGTAACAAAGAATACCAACACACCTAAAAAATATATACATATTAATACCAATGGCCTGGTTTTTCCAACAGGAGGTCAGTACAGCCACAGTCCTGTGAAGCAATGCATTCTAGTTTTAGTGGGAAACCTCTTTTTGTGGATGCACTACAGTTCCCATTGCTATTGTGGCTACTTCGGTCTTAGAAACAGAAGAGTCCTCTGTGATGGGATTCAGAAGCCAGGCTCTCTGGCTGGGGAGTCAAAGAACCCACATCCACATGTAGAATCCATAAACAAAAAGTTCCCACATTCTAAAAATGAATAGCACTTCTACACGCAAGCTTTTGGTTATATGCTAAGCTGGGAAGTGAGCACTTTATAAAACTTCAAGAAAAATGTCCTCTGAAGGTCAGCAGAGAATGAGTGTCCAAAGAAGGGGCGTGTAACTGGACTCTCCTACCAGTTTGCTACAAACATATTGATCATTTCCGTTGTTGCCTAGTTTTTCCTATTGGGTTATCAGTCTTTTTTTTTTTTTTTGGTCTTTTCCTTAAGTACCAGGATTGACAGGATTGAACAACCCAGGGGCATTTAACCACTAAGCCACATACCTAGAACATCATTTTTTAATTTTTTGACAGGGTCTTGCTAAGTTGCTTAGGTCTTCACTAACTTGCTGAGGCTGGCTTTGAATTTGTGATCCTCCAGCCTCAGTCTCCTGAGCCATTGGGACTATAGGCATGTGCCTATCAGTCTTTTAAAGTGAAGTAGTACTTTGATGATAGTGGTGAAAATCATAGATTTAGAGCCAGACTGGCTGAGTTAAAATCCTGGCTCCTATTAGTTGCTAGCTTTACCTCCTTCGAGTTATTTAATATCTCTGAACCTCAGTTTATGCATCTACTGTTCAGATATATTATCTATCTCATAGGATACAATACAGATACAATGCGGCAAAACAGATGTCAAAAGTGGAAAACATTCTGACATAACATGAATACTAGTTAGTGGGTCCCCCTTGGAAACTAGCACATCAGAGCAGCCTCTTAAGATGCTACCTACATGTACAAGGATCTTGGTGGAAGAGCAAAGAAAAGATGCTTGTAGCTGATATTAGGTTTTCAAGGCTGAAAGCTTCAAAATGGGTCAGAGAAATTTCAGAATTTTTAGGGCAGAATGGCACTCAACATAATGGTTAAAGTATTTGGAGTAACAGTTAGATCCATTAAGATTATTTTTGGCTTCTTTTTTCTATGAAATTGTCTTTATACTTCACAGATAGTCTTGGGTATTTCACAGTACCATTGAAAAATACCAGGAGATGTCAATCCAACCGTATTATGATCCTGTCCCCAGGGAACTGGGATTTCTTCCCCAAGGAGAATGAAGGAAGACTATATTGAAGACAGGAGGAACAAAGTGAGAAACCCACCTCAAGAGGTGAGAGGTAGGGAACCAAGGGACAAAGAAACATTCCTGTTACTCAGGGAAGGGAGAGGTGGAGGGTCTGAGCCTAGCACTTCTGCTGGGGCTTGTCAGGAGAAGAACATCCTAATTTGCATGCCATTTGATTGCTTCCCTCAGCCAGTGTGGCCTGGCTCAGTTGTGAAGCCTCCAATGTGTGAAGAGACAAAAGCAAGGATCTCAAAGAGCTCAAGACCTGTTAAAAACACCCCCAAACCAGAAGACCTCAGACTCTTTAATCCAACTGAGCTCCTTTTGATCATATGACACAGTGCATCAAGTCTTTGGGGAATCTCAGTCCCTCACCTCATGGGTTCTTGCTGCCTGGCCTCACTGGTAGGGAACAAGTCATAGCTTAAAAGCCAAAGCTAGAAGGCAGTCTATGATATATAAGAGAACAAGGAAACAGCTTTGCCTTGGATTTAGAATAGCAGGCCCGCCACACACTCGTTCTGTTAGTTATGTGGATCTAGGTTACGTTAGAAAAATCAAAATGCCAAAGAAATCAAACAAAACACATGCTCCAAAGTGGGTGGGCAAATAAAACTTCACTTCTGACAGAAGGGCACATTGCAGAACCTGGCCAGCAAGCACACCTGGGCAGGGAGTCCACCTGCTGATATCCTTAACCTGCTGCTGTGCTGCCCTCCACTCTGATTGGAGGAGCTCAAGGTTACAATCTAAGCAATTGGCCAATTTTAAAATTGGGGTGGGGCAAAGAGAAGGACTACAATTAAAATGCCTACAATTGGATTCAACTAAGTCTATATTATGAAAATGGGCCACCTGACTTTCTCAGCATTCTTCAACTATAGAAGAGGGATAATATTCCTCAGGTCTGTGATAATGATTTCATGAGATCAAGTATAAACCATCAGTCCTGGTAGCTTTTAGAAGGCACTGAGACCCTGGGGATCTATTTGGATGAATGTCAGTGGAGAAGCAAAAGCTAAGAAGTGCTGGAGGTGGTAAGACGTGGGAGCACTTCCCTAGATGAGCATGGTCAAAACGGTCTGCTATAGTGAGACCATGAAGGACGGTGTAGATGGTTCAGAGAGGCGGGGGACAGGAAATCATTTGCCAGAGCAGTTGCCAACAAGAGCACAACCAGGGGAGTATGGTAAGGCAAAGGCCCTGGGATCACCTCTGCTCCTGAAAAGGTAGTATTCAACCTTGCTCTTGCGCCTACTTTGCGCTCCACAAATGCAGGAGGAAGTGGCAGGCAGAATAGGGACTGGGTCTTGTGGTTGGTGTGCTCCCTTGCCAACCCCCTTATGTTTAGTTCTTTATGTACTAAGACCCCAGTAGAATTTAGAGTGGGGTACAGAAGACGTTTAGGCTATCAAATAGCAAAAAAATGCATTGTAGGCAAATTTTCTGGGAATATAAACATGTTTATATTATTAATGTGTTACATATATACACATGCATATACATACTACATTCCTAGAAATTTTAGAAACAAAGGCATGAATTACGTATACGAAACAATTAAAAAGTAATATATAAATATTATACATTTTTATGAACACCTCAACTTATTGAGAAAAGATGTATAGATAATTTTCATGGCCACAATTTTTCTCAGGGTCATCACTCTCTGAAAAAGTTTCAACAAGCTGCCATGTACACATGTTGCCTTGCTCTACAAGGAGAACTGTGCCACTAAGAATTATTCTCTTGGGGCTGGAGCAGCGACTCTCAGGGGTTACAATGCTTGCCTGGCATGTGCGACGATGTGGGTTCGAACCTCAGCACCATGTACACAATGAAGTGTCAAGCAACAAAAGCCTCATGAAAAACTAAATAAAACTGATTCTCTCTCTTTCTCTCACTGTCCCTCTCTCTTAGAAAGAAAGAAAGAAAGAATGAATGAATGAATTATTCTCTTGAGGCTGGAGAATTATTCTCAAGTGGTCGGGGTGCTTGACTGGCATGTGCGAATACGAGGGTTCAAACCCCAGCACCACATACACAACAAAAGTGTCAGAGCAACAAAAGCCGATGGAAAAAATAAAATTGATTCTCTCTCACTCTTTCCCTCTCTCTAGAATATATTATTATTCTCTTAAAAATATTTTACTTTTTTTTTTTAAGAGAGAGGGATAGTGAGAGAGCAAGAGAGAATCAATTTTATTTAGTTTTTCATGTGGCTTTCGTTGCGCCGAGACTTTGTTATGTACGTGGTGCCGGGGTTCGAACTTGTGTATTTGTGCACGCGCTGCAAGTGCAGTAACCCAATATTTTACTTTTTATGTACATCCAAATGAGTAGCTTTAACAGAATCTAGGTTCTTAGAGAGCATGGCTAGTCTCATTTAAGTTCCTTTGTAGGCAGGATTCAGCCATCTGTCACATCAAGTGATTTGTTGATAGATTAGCAGGAGGAACTAAAGGGAAAATGGTACTGAGCTAGGGGACAATCGCTTCAAGGAAATAACTTATGAAAACTAAATAAAAAAGTAAAAAGCTATCCCTAATGCCTACTTAAGTGACATATAATAGGTAGAGATCACTTCAAAAGTGTCAACTCATCAGCTTGCGGGGGAGGCTCTTGTAAACAGTGGCTTCCTCTTTGATAAATTTTTTGCAAATCTCTCAATAGAAATATATTTTAAAAAATCCTTGCCTAAATATTTACCTCCCCAAAGTGAACTCAGTCAGAAAGCTCCAATAATTCGGGAACTATGATTTATAAAAATTGAAAATGAAGCCTTCCAGGGAAGGCTTCCAAGAAAGGCTGACTGACCCTGCAATGCTCTGTTGGGGTTTAGAAAGATTCCCCCCACTTATGCCCCAGCTAGGGAGCTCAGAAGCTGCCTCTGGGTTTCCAAGCCCCCTCCCTACAGAATCTGTGCCTAAAAGGGCTGGGGATTAAGCTTCAGCCTCACAGAAAAAGGCCCCCCCTCATTGCTACCCCAAAGGGAGCTGCACTTCTGGTGTGCCCCTGTTCCTAACCTTTCTACTTTAAGGCTTTAATGAGTAACCGTGTTTGAGAGAGCACAAGTTTAATTTGTGTGTATTTGAATAACACAGGCAGATTGTTTGAGAGGATACTTCACAAGTATGTAAATACAGCCTGCTTCTTTAAATCTGTTACCTCATTTATTTACATTAGAACAGAAAGCACTGCCAGAAGCGACAGCTGATGACAGTCATGTAATTTTCCACGAAGACAACAATTAAACAGCTTTGTGTTATTTTAATGAGCAGATGACTTTTATGTGAGCAGGATTCAAACCATAAGATCTCAGAGTTCCCAGAGCCTGGAGCCCCCTCAGGTCTGGCAGGAGCTGGAGTGACTGAGGGGGAGCACGTTGCAGACTCCTCCTCTGCAGGAGGTGGTCTTTGTCTCCCAGTCTCCCTTCCTCTCCCTCATCAACCCATTGGGGGAGACAGGAAGAAAATAGGAGGGGGAGAGTTTCTACCTGGCATACTTTTTGATGCCTGCATTGCCTATGAATCCCCAGAATATTTATTAAACTTGTTTTTAAAACTTTATGGTGGAGCTGGAGTGGTGGTTCAGTTAGAGCGCTTGCCCCAGGTTCAAACCCCAGCACCAAATACACAACTAAGTGGAGAAAAAGCAAAAACTAGATGAAAAATAAAATTAACTCATTCTCCATCTCTCCCTCTTAAAAAAAAAAACAACAACTTGCGGGTGGTGGGTAATAGTAGCTGAACCCATCCCCCTTTGGTCACAGGGGTTCAGACACTCCTCTTTCCATCCACCCTCCCCGTTCTGTCTCAAACGGGTTTCAGGAAGAACCACCTGTTGGTGGGGTAGGCATAACTGACTTCACCAAGTCACTCCTGCCAGCCAGGGAGGGAGATGGCCTTCTGCTCTGCCTTCAGCCTCATCTGGACAGAAAAGGTCAGAGCAGAGGTTTCTAAGGGTCCACTTGTCCCTTTCACTCCCCTATCCCAATTCCCAGAGGCCCAGACTGTGAGTCTCATTCTTGCCAGGAGTCCCTTCACCTATAGATTGAGCTCCACACCCATAAACAAAAATGACAGAGAAAGTCATCAGGTTTATCTTTCAGGACAAGGCTTTGGAATTGGACAAATGAATGGATATCTATTAACAAGTATGCCTATCAAAGTACAAGGTACATGTGTGTGTTGTGGGGGTGCCCAGGCACGAACAGAGGGATGGGCCAAGTTCTGGTTTCTCTGACCTTTCAAGTCCACATTTTACAGAACTACACTAGCTCAGACCAGCCAGTTCCCAGAGAGGAAGGCATGCTGCGGACAATTGGTTCAAGGCTGGGATTTTCTTGAGACACACCTTACTTGCCCACTCTCCCCCATCAGTCAGGATTCTATGGAGGTGATCTACAATGAGCACAGATTAAATTAGGCAATCACATATCATGGCAAGCACCTTGACGTGGCCCTCCAGATCCTGAGTGCTACAAAAGGGTTTTGGTTTTGGAAGTCCTCACTGGGGGACAAAAAGGGATTGCCTGGTTTGCAAATAGGGCAGAGGGAAGGAAGTCTCCCCCATGGGGAATTGCAGGGAACTCAGGGTGCCTGTGAGAGATTCAAGGACACCAAATGTGGGGAAGCACAATGAACAGCGAAAAAGAGAGAGAAAATGGTGGCCAGAAGAGGCCAGAAAAGAAGGGGACTAAGATCTTTAGGAGGTGGAGCTTCGGGGAGGAAGTTATGTCTTTGGGCGTGCCCTCAAAGGGGATACTCATTTCCTGTTTCTCTTTGCTTCCTGGTCATCGTAAGGGAAACAGACATCGTCTGCCATGCTTCCCTCATCAAGGCATAGTGTGCCACTGTTGGTGGACTGCAAACTTGTACAGCCACTCTGGAAAGCAATGTGGAGACTCCTGAAAAAACTAGGGATGGAACCACCTTATGACCCAGCTATCCCACTCCTGGGTGTTTTTCCAAAATAATTAGAATCAGCATACTGCAGAGACACAGCCACATCAATGTTTATAGCAACTCAATTTACAATAGCTAAACCATGGAACCAACCCAGATGCCCCTCACTGGATGAATGCATTCAAAACTGTGTACACACACACACACACACACTGGAGAGTTCTACTGTGGTATTAGAGAAAACGATATCATGGCATTTGAAACTAAATGGATGGAAATGGAAAAAGAAAATCATGCTGAGTGAAATATCCCAAAAACAGAGACTTAAGAGCCAAATATTTTCTCTGTCATGTGGAAGCTGGAAGCTAGAGTAAAACCTAAGATAGGTTGAAAGTTAGCTAAATTTAATTAATAAACCCACCAAAGTTGAAATTTTACATAAGCCGGGGGAACCATAACTGTAAAAGTGGGAAGAACGAGGGCGGCAAGGCAGAGAGGAGAGGGAGGGAAAAGTTGGATTATCAATATGGCTGGTAATACTCAACTCCCATGGGAAGCCAAACTATACATAGGCAGGCAGGGACACTCAGAAATTTCAAAAATTAATATACATGTATATGCTCATTTCCATTTACAGCATGGTGGTATTAAAGAGGAAACACGAGACTGGGGAACGGATGAAAGTGGGGGAGATCCTGGACTAGGACTGGCCTTAACTTACTTTGCTAATATCCATTTGTGCATGAATATTTAACAACAATTTCCTCCAATTTGTAACACTATGTCAAACACATAAGAAAAAGAAAAGAAAAAATATAGTGTGCCACCACAAGCCCAAAGCAACAGGGCTGAGTGAGCATGCACTGCAACCTCTTAGCCAAAATAGACCTTTTTCCTCCTTTTAAGTTGCTTTCCTCAGGCATTTTGTCACAGAGACAGAAATCCGATTAACATGGTGATTTTCACATACTCTAAAACTTGGGCAGAATTCTTACCCTTTCTTTCCCTGAATGCATTTTTTCGTTTTTGATCTAATCTGATGGTGTCTCTCCCAAATTCCTATGTTGAATTTGTAATCCTCAACTTGATCCCAGTTGAGATGGGGCCTAGAGAGATAGGGTTAGGTGAGGGCATGAGGGTGAGTCACCCAGGACAGGTTCCGTGCCTTACAAAAGACAACGGAGACATATCCATCTTTGTCATGGAAGGACAAAGCAAGGTGACGGCAAGCCAAAAAGAGTGTGCTCATCAAGATCTGACCTGCTGGCACCTCCATGACCATGCTGGAGAATTAGCATCCAAGAACCCCAAGAAAATATATTTCTCTTATTTACATTACCCAGTTCATGGTATTTTGTTACAGAAGCCTGTCATGATTTGAATGTGGTTTGAGTGTGTTCCCCAAAGTTTCATGTGCTGAATGTTTGCTCCTCAGTGTGGTAATGGCAAGAGGTGATAGAATCTTGGAGATGTGAGCCGAGTGGAGGTACTTAGGCCACTCGATGTTGCCCTCAGAAGACATGAATGTAGTTCCTTGAGACCCCAGTTAGTTCTTGTGAGGGTAGGTCATTATAAAATAGCAAGCCTAGTCCCTGAATCTCTTCTAATTGTGCTCCCACCATTACGATGCTATCCACAAGGAAGCCCTCACTAGAGGCCAAACAAATGGAGCCACTCCATATTGACTCTTGAAACTTTAAACTAATTAAACCTCTTTGCTTTATAAAGTATCCAGCCCCAGGTATTTTGTGATAGCAACAGAAAATGGATTAATACATAGCCCAAGCAAACTAATACAGAATCACTTTTAATTCCCAGCATACTTTTTAGAAATATAAATTATAATATATACTTTTAAAGAGCTACACCAAAAACTGTGCACTGCTTAAGAACAGGGCCCTGGAAGCCAACACAAGGCAAGGATGGAGGTGCTGTTCAAAGGATAAACATGATTGGAAGAGGCAAGCCCATGGAGCCTTCCAGAACTTTAGTTCCAAAAGCCAGTGACAAGCACAGAAGTGCATTTCTTTCCCAAAAACACATTCCTCCTCATTCGCTATAATCTCATTGTGTATCAGCATTGGCTCAGTTCCTCCCTGCAGCAACTTTCTGGCTCCAAGAACACCTTAGCTAGAGGCTGCCTCTGCTTTGAGGAGGCTACTCTACACCACATAAAGCCCCACCTTCTCCACTCACTAAAAAGCTCCATACTGGCTAATCCATCAAGAGGGATTAAAGGAGGGGGTGGGAAATTCCATGAGTTCACACTGGAAGGCTGAAGCGGGAAGAATGTTCACGGGAGGAGGGCACAGTAAAATACAAAGCCGTATATTTCCCAAGAGCCCAACCAGACATGCTGCATTATTGTTTAATTTTCTGAAGAGAGGGAAAACATTCTCTGCTTTTCAGTGCACAAGAAGTTTAAATAATCAAGCTTTACTAAACAAACAAACAGAGGAAAGCCCAGGAAAGCTGTTCATTAAACGAGACCACAGCACAACAGGGAAGCTGTTGCTTAACAATCCAATCGACATTTAGCTTGGACCCCAAATTAAACACATCACAACTTCACAGCAAAAATATGTTTCCCAATGGGATTTAAGTAAAGCCCAATTAAATAAATCTCTAGAAATGTCAAGAGCAAGCCTCAAGGGAGAGCATTCTTCTACTGTGAAACATTCCCATTGGAAACTGCATTCACAAAAGGTCATCTTGAAACATCCAGGAGACGAGGTGGGGGGCAGGACCCACGGCAAGGTCACACTAGTGAATCCTGGGTTGGGTTCCATCACTAAAATCAGTATGAAGTTCCCAAACATGTCGTATGCATCTTAGCTTGCTTTGAATGAAACAAACCCTCACGTCCAAACGACTTTGATAGTTATGGAATTATGTATGATCTAGAGGTCAAAGGGCAGCGGATTACCGAATTCAGGATGTGGTAGGAGAAAGAATCAAATGTCAGTATCAAAATTTGAAGTGTTTTCCTGAACTAATGTTTTCAGTTCACAAAAAGCATGGCAACAACTTCCTCAAGTCCCCAAGCTGAGGTCCATATTTGGCAAGCGTACTAGGCAAGGCTGAGCATTACTGACCCACTCCAGAAAGGGAAGCCAGGAGCTACCCTTGCACACTGACCCATGCAGCCAGCCACGTCCAAACAGTCAGATCACCCCAGGCACGCTAAGCTTGGAAAGGCCCTCCTGAAGCCAAGCAGGGTCTCCGTGCACGAAGAGATACACAAGGCCCCATCGGGTCAAAAGCCAGCACGTCCTTGCCCGAGTGGCTACCTTCTGAGACTAAGGGGGAAGTAAAACAACCGAAAAGCCTACTTAGTGCCAAAGAGGTAGGCTGCGAGCCCATATTATCAACATGGGCTTGGAAAAAAATGGATGGCCATCCAAATAACGATCAGTTCAGCTAGGGACACTTAAGAGTGAAGAACTGATCTTGGATACACCCCCGTAGCCAGCACTGTAGTATTCCCAGGAATATCCCTCCAAAGCCATGCCTCACACCGCACAGGGTGACAGACGGCCTGAAAGCGAGGACTCAGAAGGCAGCCCTTTTTTCAACTCTGAAGGGATACTGGCCGGGTTCCAGGTCTGTGATATCCACTGCCACCTCTGGGCAATCTTTTTCAAGTTTCTCCCACTTCTAGCATTCCGTAACTTCCGCACAACTTTGCTAATCAGATATGAAGGCTGGCAGGGTGTGTGAGGCCTGCAGGATCAGCTTCCCATTTCAGGGCCCTTGCATTTCCTGATCCCTCTTTCCTGTAACTCCTCTCCAAAAGTTCCTCACCATGATATTATGATAAGAAATACATATTTGGTCTCTGCCCTTTACTCTTGGCACAGAGCTCCTAGAACTTTGCGAATTCCTAAAGTGATGAGTGCCTTGAACATGCTAGAGATGGCTGGTGACCCTCGCAGCCCCTATTGAACTTCATCATGGGGCTGGTCACCAAAAAGACCCAGGCATGCTCAGAGGGTAGAGTCTTTCAGCCCTACTCCCAACCTTTGGCTAAAGGTCGAGCTGACCACATACAGCCAATAAGACAATCTAACCATGACTACTTATGGGAGACCCCATAAAACCTCGAAAGAACAGTGTTTGGAAAGTTTCCCAATTGTCAAGCATGTGGAGGTGCTGGAGGGAGGCACACCCATTCAGAGAGGGCACAAAAGCCCTACTCCTTCCCTACAGCCTTCCTTTTACAACTCTGCCATCTGACTTTTCATCTGCATCCTTTGTGATATCCTTTATAATAAATAGGAAAAAGTAAATAAAACATTTCCCTGAGTCCTGCGAGGTGTCAAATCCAAGAGGGTGCTGTGAGTACCTTGATGGATGGCAGGTTGGTCGGAAGCTTTACAACCTGGAGTTTGTGACTGACATCTAAAGTGGAGGCAGTCTTGCATGACTGAGCCTTCAATCTGTAGTGTCTGACACAATCTCCAAGTTATATATAGTGTCTGAAATGAGTTAAGTTTTAGGACATCCTGTTGCTATCAGCTAGAGAACTATTTGCTGTGGAGAAAAAAAAAGCATCCTATATAGAGAGGGTTAGTCTGTTTTTGTTACAAAATACCTGAGGCTGAGTATTTACAAAGAAAAAAGGTTCATTTAGCTTAAAAGCTGAAAGTCCAAACAGCATGACACTGCCTTTGGTGAGAGACCTCTTGACTGTCACATCACAGCAAACGGCATCACAATGGCAAGAATAGCAGCTCACAGGACAAGACGGGAGTCAGGGCAAGGGCAAGGGGCCAGGCTCGCTTCTTCCATAACAATGCTCTCTCAAGAACTACCTTAACCCCATCTTAGAGCAGCAATCCCACTTTATCTCTCAGGAGGACTCCCCACCACCACCCAGCACTGTCCAACTAGCGACAAAGTTTCCAACACACAAACCAATCTGAATCACAGCTGAGTATACAGTAAGAAGAAAAACAGTTTCCCTTTAGATTCACAGGTGATTCTGACTGACCTGTGACAACAATACGTGGTCCTCCCGGAGAGCTCCTCCCTCACTTTCAACTTACAGCTGGCTTCTCATTTCTCTTTTCTTACGTCCTGAAGTTTTGTTCACCGTCTTCAGACCACTTATCACTATGAAATTATTTCTTCTTTGTTTATCGTCATTATTAAACTGTAACCCCAACAAAGGCAAGATGCTGTTTGTCTTAGAGGGAACAGAGCATAAACTTGCTGTGCTCTGGGGTCAGGCTGTCTTCATAACTTTCCTGTACGACCTTGCAAAGTTGCTTAACCTCAGCCTACCCCAGTTTCCTTATTGCAAGAAAAAGGGGCTAACAATAGTGCCAGCTATTAGCTATTGCAAGAATTAAATGAGCCACTACTTGCTGATTATTCACAGAAATTGTTTAGCATCTGATTTGTATAGTAAGTGCTCATTAAATATTTTTAGATTAAATGAACACTAGAATAAGATGGAAAGAGTCATTAATTATGTGCTATTCAGCATTATGTTATTGCTATGAGAGATTTTTTAAAAATCCCAAAGAAGAAAAGATAAAGAAACATTAGAGGAAATTTAGCAATAGGACTGGCCAAAGAAAAGTTTTGAGAATACACTGCAGAATGACCTGAATGATGTCATATAGCCGTGACTCATGCGAGCAGGTGCAGGTCCAGCCAGGTGAATTCGCACAAGGACTTAGAAATCCTGACTTTGCCTGGGCTGGGAAGGAAGGCTGATGAGAGTCATGCATAAAAGGCAAACCACTAGTGTACGGGCCTCACATGTGACAAATGGGTACCCTGGAGAGGACTGAGATTCAACACCAATCACACTTACTGGCCTCTAACCCTTCCTCCCCTCTTAATGCCTCCCCCTCAGGCCATCCAACATGAGCGATGATTGGCAAAGACGGATGGAAAGCATCATGAAAGAGGCAAGAAGAAACACAGCTCCTGCTGCCACTGAAGATGAAGGGCGTTCGGTTCAGTTCAACACACGCTTAAGTACATGCTGTAAGCTGGGGACACTGAGCTCAGTGCTGGGTATATGAAATGGACAAGGACACGGCTCAGCCCTCCTGGAGCTGGGGGGCCTCCCACTTGAACAAGGTCAGCAGTGACAAGATTCAGTATCTTCACCAGCCCTGCTCACTCTGTTTCTCATGGCTCCTTTGAATGGAAACAATACTGGATCTATAATCAGGAATTCTGGGTTCCTCTTATCTCTCCTATCAACTATGCACTTTGGGGCAAGTTACCTAACCTTGTGGTCATTTTAAATCACATGATCATTATCATTTGAACTTTTTTCTTCAAATATGAATTTCCTCTTTTTAGAAACGGCTGTTTCAGCCCTACCTCTCTTGCATGATATAACACTTTCTGGTGCTTTTGAAAAGTGAAAAAACAGACTTGAAGCCTAAGGGGGACACACAGGGGCCCATGGGGGAAGAGATTGCCTACTGTGCTGAATGTGCTCTATTCCTCTCAGAAACTGGGACTGACACTCCCATTGTCACTGAAGAGTGGCATGGAGAGCAGCCTGACAGTAATCCGGATGAACTATCCCCTCCCTTAAAACTGAACACCTCTGATTAGCAAGGCTGGCCAGGTAGCAGCTTGCTACCTGGGCCAGCCCAAGAGAGAAGAAATCAAGTCAGCATGGGAGTTCCTAGAGACCTTTTACAAATCCAAAGCCTTTTTTATGGTTGTTTGTTTCATCCCTGGATTTCATGAATGAAGGAAACTTTCCTCCCAATAACTAGAGTTTATGTTTGCTTTTTTTCCAAGAATTTGCCTTCCAGAGAGGCCCCACAATGTACTCTGTGTACAAGTCAACTTTCCAGGAGCTGGTGACCTAAGAGAGCTTTGCAGGACAAGGGCTGGGCTGGAGCATGAATAGGAGAGTGACAGCAGGACCACAGATGAGAGACACTATTTGTTTTAAGCAGGGAAGAAGAAACTAAACAAAGAAAACAGGGGGAATCATGGATAAAAAAATCCAAACAAAAGCAATTAATGAAAAGGCAATATTTGTTTTGAAAGTCTTGTTTATGAGACATAATAAGAGCACACCACAAAATGTTCCCTGACAATGCAAAAGATCAAAGGAAATCCCAAAACACGCCTTACTTATTATTGTTACCCTATAGAAGTTTCCTATAAGAAACTCAATCCCTAAATCAATATTTAATAATCCCTGGTCTCAAAGGGGCCAACATGCAACTGTATTATATCACCACATCTAGGAGGCCATGTGGGAGGTGGAACAGAGGAGATCCCAAAGGTTGCTGCTGGAGAGTTCTAGAGGTGCTATAGTTTTGCGGCCTCCAGGCTAAGTCTAGTAGTTCAAAGCAGTTGTTCAAACACTGAGTCACTTTATTAAGTCCAGAATGCAACTAACCAATGTCACCAAGGACATGGGGACAGGGAGACGAGCAAGTTAGGTGGTTCTTTCAACCACCATACCCTTAGAACATATCCAAGTGAAAGGCAGTCTATACTTGCAATGAGGACACTAGCTAACCTCAGTGCAGGCTCCACAAGTTAAAGCCACAGTCCCTAATAAGACTGCTCTCACCCCCACATGCTAGCCACAAGTTCAGAGGTTCTGAGGCCACACACACACTCCTGACTGACCGGTTTATAAATTCTGTGGTCTTCAGAACTACTTAAGTTCTATAATTCACTAGGATGATTCACAGAATTCAGGAAAGCACTATCCTTATAATTGCAGTTCTATTACAAAGGTTACAAATCAGGACTTAGCCAAATGAAGGCATGCACAGGGAAAGGTGTGGGAGCATCCTGAAGGTGGAACTTCCTTCCATGCCTTGTCCTGTGGGAGCAGAACACATCAATGTGGTCAGCAGCTAGGAAGCTTAACTGAGCTTTGGTGTCTAGGCTTGGTGTTATGGTTTCATTGTTTAGGCATAATTGATTAATCAGTGACCTTGTAATCGAATCTAATCCTCACTCCAGCTCCCTCTTCAAAGGAGGATGAACTAATGCAAAGCTCAACCCTCTGATCACATGGCTGATATTTCTGATGACCAACCCTTACCCTGACTCATCTCATTAGCATAAAGCCAGGTGTGATCTAAGCAGCCCTACATGAACAAGGACACTCCTACCCCTCTGGAAATTCCAAGGAATTAGAGGTTATCTCTAGTAATCAAAGGACAAAGGCCAGACAAATTTTCTGTTATACAATACCGCAGTGATGATAAGGATGGGCTCCAGGCAGATGGAGCTCAGCTTGGATTTCTGCTGTGTAACTTTGGGCAATCGACCTAACCTCTCTTAGATTGTTTTCTCATCTTAAAAATGAGGATATAATCTTATTATCACTACATAAAAATCAGCACCCTTTGATAGAAATGTAACACAACAAGATTTTCTTTCTAGGTACTATACTCAAGAACATAAAAAAGAATGCTGGTAAAATTAACATTAATAATATATTTAACTCAATATGTCCAAAATATTATCATTGCAACAGTCAAATCAATACTAAAAGAATTAGTAATGAAATAATTTACATTGTTTTTATACACAGTCTTTGCAACCCAGTATATTTTTTTATACATAGAACATATCTGCTTTACTAATCCTATTTACAGAGGTCAACAAATGTGACTCATGGCTACCAATTGGACAGCACATACAGAGATAATAAAACTTGCTATTCCAATTAAATGAGTTATGCTGAGTGCCGTAAATATCTCTATTCTACAAATGTTAACTAAAGTGAGTACACGTTTGTGTGTGAGTGCATGCATACACATGCATAGCTAGTGACCAATGACTAAAATCTAAGGCACTACAAACCATACTCCTAGGAAGTTGGTAATCTCCTACTCATATCAAAGAGCCACTCTTTTCTTGGGAAAAGAAATAACTTCCAAATTGTAGGAGAGGGGTTCTGTGAGCAACTATCCAAGCATGCTCTTCTATTCCCATAGTCTCGTATCTCCCCAGCAAAATCAAGCAGCCATGGACAACAGCTTTCAATGAGCAAAGACACTCCAGAAAGCAAGATGGAAGAGGAGGAAGTCTCCAGGAACTCTGAATGGCTAGAGGGGGGCGGGGAGCTGCAGGGAGGAGCCTTGGCTCATTGAGTCAGTAAGCAGGGCTCCCAGCCCCCTCAGACTCAGAGCCACTGTCATTGTACCCAGCCAATCACCCCACTCCAATCCCAGGAAAAATCTCTGCATTGCGGATCCAGAATGATTGGTTTCAAGGTAATTATTTAGGCAGCTTTGTAGCATCTGATTCTCAGGACCCAAAGTATTCTCTAATTTTTTAAAAATCAGAGATACATATAGTAACATGAAAGCTCACTCTGTCCCACATTCAGCTTCTCCTGATCTTTGAAGAGCGAGCTGCTAGACACTACTGCTTCTATATTATCTGGTTTCTCTGATTCTCACTGGAGTGGGGTGGGCCTTCCTTCATGGTAGGTACGAAGAGATTCACCCAGCGGGAACAGATGAATGCATTTTTATATGATAAGCAAAATTAATTATAATAAGTTCAATCCAATTCACACACTTGGTCAAGGAGGACAAGTTAATTATCTGTCAGAGAATTATCTCCTATTTAAAGGGCATTTTGCCTCAATTTGGCAAAAAGAACTTAAAGAGAATTTTTTCTGGTATGCCCATGCTTGCTTAAGGACTCAGGAAACCAAATGTTCACTAAAACCCCAGCATTTAAAAACAGTGGTAATAGGGGGCTGGAGCAGTGGCTCAGCAGTTACAGCACCTGCCTGGCATACAGGAGTACACAGGTTCAAACCCCAGCACCCATACATAGCTAAATGTCAGAGCAGCAAACTCAACGAAAAGTTTTTTTATGAAAAACTCAATAAAATTTGATTCTCTCTCTCTCTCACTATCCTTCTCTCTCAAAAAAAAAAAAAAAATAATAGGGGCAATAGGGTTTCACATATCCTTAGCATCTCACAAAAAGTCGAAGTCTTAAGCCAGGCTTGGTGGCGCACCCCTGTAATCCCAGCAAGGATCGCAAGTTCAAGACCAGTC
Organism: Aplodontia rufa; assembly: GCA_004027875.1. Taxonomy (NCBI): domain Eukaryota; kingdom Metazoa; phylum Chordata; class Mammalia; order Rodentia; family Aplodontiidae; genus Aplodontia; species Aplodontia rufa. Next base: position 87,614 of record PVKS010002473.1, read on the forward strand.
TCAGTAATTTAGTGAAACCCTATCCATCTCAAGTAAAAAAATAAAAAGGGCTTCGTATAGAGCTCAGTGGTAGTGTACCCCTGAGTTCAGTCCCCAGTACAGAGGGGGGGAAATCTAATTCTTTGTTTTTATTGTCCCTTTGAAGTGTTTTATCAACACTGTAAAACTGGGAGTGACTCACATTTATGAAACAAGGAACCATTGTTGGCCCTGCCAGATCATTCACTTCCACAATAGCTTCTGGGTTTTCATAGCACTGAGTGGTGCTTCTAAACCTCCTCACTCTGCCCCCAAAGGAGAAGTCCAAGATTCACAACACGTCTCAGAGTTGGAAGAGCAAACACACACAGGATTTGTGCAAAGATCTGAGGTTAAGGACAAAGCTAGCTCTTGTATTTTGGTGAGAAAAACAGGAATGAAAAATTGAAAGTAAATTGCAGGGGTGGGGTGGGGGTAAAAAATGATAAATCTGAACTGGCTGGCAGAGAGAGCATCCATTCCTCTAAATGGGGGTATGGTGGAAGAGAAGGTTCCAAACAAAGGATTCCCTCCAGAAGTTTCTCTCATTAAAAATTTGGAAATGACCTTAATTTCCATTAATTGGCAAACTGATTCAAGTAGAATGTGGTAATAAGACAGATTACAGCGTTAAAGAAGAAAATCTATGATGACAATACAGAAGCAAAAGTATATGCAAGATAAAGTGAAATGAATTTCAGTTTCTATATGAGAAACCCAGTAACACATGCACTTATATGGGTAAAGAATGAAGAGAATATGTAAAAATGAAACTAGGTCAGTCAGGACAGGATTAGTATTTTTTTTTCCTTTCTAAAATTTTCTAAATATTCCAACTACAAGCATACACATGAAGGGTGTTTGTTGAGACTTAATTTTATATGATTATCTTACATAGAAATAGTAAGTTAAGTTTTCAGTTTGGCACCAATTTAAAAAAAAAAAAAAGACCTATGCAGTTATCTATCCACCTCAGTAGAAAGACCGGGGGTTTTTCAAACCTTTAAACAAAATGATCTACCAAGCATCAAAAATCTTTCCTATAATGCATTGGGGTCATGCTAAATCATTTTATGAAACTCTATCTCCCAAATATTCCTTGGGTAAAAGTAAGCAAATTGTTATTAGTAATATTTTATATTACAATTATAATAAATGTTTAGTAAATGTTCGCTATTATGTGTCAATCATAAAGCACATATCTTATCTAATTTAACCCTCCATTCATTTTGTGAAAAAAAAATGCTATTATTCTCCTTATTTAAAGACAAAGTAACTGAGTCATGGGAAAGTTAATCTGTTCAAGTTCCTAATTATATAAACGGCAAAGTCAGACTTTAAACTTAGAAATCTGCCCCAGAATCTGTGCTCTTAACCTCCAAACCCCTCTTCCTCTGCAGGAAAACAAATTCCTAATAGGAAGGTGACTACAAATGTGAGGGGCGTCACAGCTTATTCAATGAGAAGGCAATTAATAAGCTCATAAGAAAGAGAAAGAGAAAACTGGGAGCTGGTCAAACCCTTGGACCCACAAGACTTGATTATTCAATACCAACTCAGACACAGAGGCTCACATGCCCACTGGGCTTGACATAAATTCTAAATTGAGAGCTAAGCAGCATGAATCCTGTGCAGTCTGTTACCAGCCACTTACATCTTGGGTGAATGATAGGTTTCCATATCTGTAAAATGGGCGAGTTGGACAGAAAGCTCAATAAGGTTTCTTCCAATTCTACGATACCATGCTCCAGGAGAAAAAAACAAAAACATAATTCAATAATTCAATATATAGGAATGAAAGTCTGCCTTCAAGGGACTATAATCAATATGGTTTTTCTAAGATTTCTGAAGTTGTCCTGAGATTGCTGCAGTTCAGAAAATTCACTTTGTTGTATGGAAATAATGTGAAAATTTATCATCAATGAAAAGTTACTATGTTAAAGTTATTGGAAACTTTCTTAAAATTGATTATTTTCATTTCAAAGAATGTTCTTATTTGTAGACCTTCTTCCTCATTCACTAATTCTATCATCTTGATCAGTGACACTCAGTGCCCTCATCTAGGATGTTTAGGGTGACATAGCAACTATAGTTGGCAGCTGAGAGGACAGTCACATGTGTGTTAATCTGGAAAGCCTCTCAAAAGACAGAATTCTGTCTGAAAAAAAAAAAAAAAGCTGCTTCCAACACAGAGCTCCAGGGTCTAGCCTGCTAATGTTCAGAGGGATTCATCATGCTTGTTCCCAGTGCCTGTCACTGCCTCAGACCCAGATCCTCCGAGCTGTATTGGTAGCCTTAGACTGCAGAAAGGAAGAACAGAGTTGAGAAAGGTGAAGAAGTATAATATCAAGCGTTTGATAGGATCTCTGTTCACTTATCCCAGAGAACTCACTGTCCCAAAGATAATGAAAACCGACCAGAGATTCTTTCTTCATGTATGTAAGGCAAAAACAATCTATAGTTTATCATCTACATGAGTAGGAGAGAGAATGAATGCAAAGCACAGTTGATCCAATGAATACCTTTGGCATTAAGGTCATTGGGATGGAGTGATGTGGACCCATCACATGTTCCCTCCCAGTCATTGTTCCTAACTTTGGACCTCTCTTCTGACTTTTCTATTTCCCACTCTGGAAAGTGAGTGAATATATTCATATGTGCAGAGGAAGGTAAAATCATCCTTAAATCTACAGGCTACTAGAAGAATGTATTCTGAGGTTCAAGGCATTAAAAGTGCACCAAGCAGAAGCAATCATGCTATGTCCAATCATGCTATGTACCAGCTGAGTGATCTTGGACAAGTGCCTGCAAGACAGAGCGAGTAGGGCCCTGATTACCCCACCAAGGTTTCCCACTCAATGAAAGCTGATTTCTAAAAAGTGTTTCCATCAAAGACCAGGTTCAAGTGCTGCAGCAACTCCAGCAGGTGCGGCCTGCCTGACTTTGGCCCATGGGTGACCTTTTTGGATTGGCTGCAGTGAGCACCTTCACCTTCTTGTGAACCACCTGAGACAATCAAACAAGTTTGCAGATCACCTGGTCAAGTGCAAGACCCGGTGCACAGAGCAAGACCTGACAAGATAGGTACAGAAATCCTGAGATCCTGTGCAACAGCTGACTATGTACCTGCATTAACCTGCCCTTTTTCTTTATTTAAGCTTTGATCTTTGACACTCTGGGAGCAGTCCAGAGACCCTAACAGGTGCACTGTCTCCCTTGCGCCTGAGCAGTAGCTCCATTAAAGTTTTGTTTGGATGGTATCACTTGCCTCTTTTGTGATTTCTATCTGAAATTAAGCCAAAGAACCCTCGGATGAGCTGGGAGCAGAGAGATGGTAATATCAAAAAGAGCTACACTCTGCTTTTCTGTGGTTTCTATCCTGAATTGAAGGATGGGGGGAACCCCATGCTGATTGGTAACACATGGATCCGAGTCTCAGTCACTCATGTGTAAACTGTTGTTATCAGAGGAGATGATGCTCACAGCAGAGTCTGTAATAAGAAACACTCCAGAGATGTCAGAAATAATCTTTGCAATTTTCTATAGTTTCTTTGATTGACTTCTTATTCCTTTAAAATCTCTGCCAGGTCCAAAATTTAAAGTTTCCAAAGGCTAAGATATAATTTGGGGCAAAGTCACCAGAAAGCCAGCTCTACCCTAATGACAGGGTAACAGTGGAAATTTTACTTGAGGATACACAAGAAAATGGGGAAAGGATGGTCGCTTTAGAAGTAACACACCTCACAGATAACACATAGCTAAAGCAACTATCAAGAATGTGAATCAGCTCTTAATAAACTTCAGGCCTGAAAAGAACTTGAGCTTTGAAATGATAAGAGGTTTTTTTTTTTTTGTTTTGGCTTTGAAATCATAAGGGGCTTTTTTGTTGTTGTTGTTGTTTTTATTTATTTATTTTTATTTATTTATTTTTTTATTTATTTTTGCTGTGCTGGGTATGGAACCTAGGGCCTTTCAGATAATAGGCAAGAGTTATACTGCTGTGATACACCCCTAGTCCCTACACTTTCTTGCTTTTTTTTTTTTCCTCCTGGCAGTCCTGAGAACTGAACCCAGGACCTGGTGCAAGCTAAGCATGTGATCTACCACTGAGTTACACCAGAGTCCGAGGGCCAGGATTTAATTCTTATTTTCTCACTCACTAATAAATTATATGAGAGAAAATATTATAAGAGGGGACGTATAAGCCTCTCCCAGATAGATGTCCTGAGAAATAAATAAGACATCAATGATAGCCCAATGCCCAGCACTAAAAAGCAAAAAGCATTTAATAGGTCTAACTTTTTTTCTTCCAAACTATCTGGGAAATAATTTCCTAATTTCAAGGATGATGGGTTGGTCAGACCCAGAGTAGTTATAATAAGTGATTAAATGATGTTCTGCAGCATATTAAAATATCATTTATGATAACCATAAGATCTATCCTTTTAAATGTAGTATTTTAATAAGAATAAAAATGCAAGACCCAAGAAAAGGTTCCCTTATCCCTTCAGGAATGCCCTCTTAGAAGTTTACCTCTAGTCTTAGCATTTTTAAGAGGGAAGCAAAGACACTGTAATGACTAATAACAATTACAGAGTCTTGAACCCTGAAACCCAGAAATCACATGCGGGAGCTGGAAGATGTGCTGGTGTTACTCTGTATGGTACTCTCCCCCTCTGATGTCCTTTTCTCCGGCCTCAAGTCCCACTCATCCCAATTTGTTTCTTCTCCCTTGCCAGCGGCAATGGCTGGTAATATTTAATCAAATGGTAGTGGACTTTGGAACCATGATGAAAGAGTATGAGATTATTTCTTCCACAGAATAAATGTAGAGTATTGAAGAATTAGACAGTGATGTTCTGACTGTTTACAGTAATGACTGCTTCCTTACCTCAGGCCCCAAAATAAGATCAGCTGAGCTCACAACAGGAGAGGTTAAGCTCTTCAAAGGCAGGGCAAGCCAGACCCCAAATGTTGTAACCAGGCAGTTTTAGCTACTATCAGAAATGGGCAACAGATGCCTGATGGGAGTCCCACCTGCAGGGGTAAGACTCTATAGAAGGCAAAACCCTCTGCAGAAACACAAGGATGAGCAGTGCTTTGTTTTGTTTTCCATGAAACTGGAATCTGGGGGTGGGAGCATGAACAGGCCTTCACCATAAATAAAGCATTAAGAAATTCAGATAATATGATGAATCTACAAATGGTTCTCTTCCTGTAAATGATCTACTCTGCCAGAGGCAGAGCATGGAGTATTAGCCTTTATTTTATGTTAAAGTACCAGGACTGCACAGCTCATTTCCCTTTGCAAAAAATACAGGCTCTAGATTCCTTCTTCTAGAAGTAACAAAAAATACAGGTGCTGGTGGGAGGAGGGGGATACAAAGTTCCCAACTTTCAAGTAACAGATGACACAGACAACTTGGGGAAATAAAAGGATGCTAAGATCTTGCTCTTGGGTTAGGGATGAAAACATCTTAAAAATCAAAAACGTTATCATTACGAAATTATATCAACTTGAATATAAAGTGTGTATTTTAAAATGTTTATGATAAAAATTTTAAATGCATACTCATTGTCTTCAATTTTTCTGAATTAATAAGATTATACTCAATGAATGTAGAATACATGATACATAGAAAACAGAGTCAAAGAAAATTTTTCAAAGAAGGATCCTCATTGTTTAGTGGAAAAAACAGGCTTTGGAATCACATAGAAATTATGGTTTTATCCAAGCCCTGTCCCTTAAGAGTGATACTTCCAAACATTCCCCATCCTCCCCCATAAAGCAGGCTAAAACCTTGTGTCAGAAATATTGCTTGCCAGGCTTGTTTGATTAAACATGTCCTTTTTCATGGAAAGCGTGCATGGAAAATAAACACAGGCCTTGTGCCTATCAGCAACATATCCAAATTTAGTGGATTTCAAATGATAAAGTTCCACTCTACTGCACAGAGGAGTCCTATCCACCCTGAACTCCACAGGCAGAGAGTGCATGTGTATTTCCTTTTATATTAAAAACCAGAAAATCATTTCTTTTCAAATCAAAACACTGGACAGAAATTTTGTTGGCCCATAACGTGCTTAGAAAAGGCTATACTCTTATTTGAAAGAGAAAAAGAAAAGAGGAAAAAGTTCACCTATGTGCTTCCCAGGAGAACAGCATTTTCTGAAGGTAAACTGCTCTTTGAGTAGCAGAGGAGGATGGAGAACACAAATGCATACAAGATCTTCAATGAGGAAAGGGGCTGGGAAACTGGCCTTGTCCACGTGGGATCTCATCCCAGCCTGAGGTGCTTGGGTGCTCTTTGATGTGTTTTTCAGCTCTGCCTTAAACCATTAAGTTCCTTAGAAGATGGAATTAAATCAATGTTAATATTGGGCCCGTATTTCTAGGACCTAAGTATAATGTAGACCATAAGCTGATGATTTCCGAAGGTCTTAGCTTCAGATATTTTTTTTTTATGGACTGAAATTTAAAAATAAAAAAAAAGTTATTGGTGCTCAAAATTACTGATTGAATAGCTGATATTTTACGCTGTGTCTTAGATACTGTTATTGTTAGAAAACAATGTACACATATCACTCTAGAGACCTAGCAAGACCTACATTAGCACTAAGGACTAAAGCTCTAAAATTAATCATGCATGTGACCTTGGACAAGTCATAAACCTCTCTAGGTTTAATTTCCATAACTGCATAATGAGAAGACATGACTAGATCATTGGTTTTCAAATTGTGCTGCATGTTAGAAACCCACCACCACTACCACCAAGGGAAGTTTTAAAAATCCTGATGAGCATGCAGGCTGCACCCCAGACCAATTTAACCAGAATCTCTGGAGGAGGAAACTGAACATCCTAGGTTTTAAATTGCCTCCGAGTGACACAAATGAGTGCGTGTGGTAACAACTTCTAGTTAGAGATCCTCCAAAATTCTTTCCCATTCTAAAATCAGGGATTCTCCATTGCAAAAAAGGTGAGGTGATGTCTCCTGGGACTAGAATTTCTTCACTTAGTATGTAGTATATCGTTTTATGCCAACTTGGATTAAATTGCCTAAACACTGCAGTATAAGAAATTTGTCTGCCTGAACTGCTCTCCAGCAACAAGGGGGGTGGGGAGGTACCCTGACTGGCTGCTGCTAAAACAGGGTCTAAGAAAGCAGGGTGTGCTACAAAGTCCCCACCATGCAGCCCCTGAAGATGTGCGCACAAGATGGCTATGGCAGGGAGTTTTTCAGCTCCTGTGATTTTGTCAGACATCCAGATGGGGATGTCTGGAGGACCAAGTAAAAATGTGTACATATTCCCCATTTTCCTCTCTCATTCCTCCTATCAACTCATGCTTTGAAAACAGAATTAGGCAGACTTCTTTGCCTATTTAGTTTTCTTCCTCATGCTGTTTTTTAAACTTTATAATCATTCCCTACCACAGCCCGGGGAGGGGCTTCTTGAACTTGTCCTCAACAAGCCAGGTGGTTGACTTAACTGATCTACATTGGTAAGGAAAAGAAGTTCATATTTAACATGCTCCTGCAGTCCCGTGCTGAAAATCATTTTCCATTTCCTTTCCTCTGATGTAGGAGACTCTTACAGAGAAGTGGTAGGAAAGTGGGGTCCAGAGCTTGACTTACCGAGAGATGTCTATGTGCCAGGCACTTTACATATGTCTTACTTCATTCTATGATGTTGAAATTACCCAGGTCTTACAATGGAGAAAATCTGGGTCTTGGAGAGGTCAACCTGAGTTGCTTAAGGACACACACAGTTGGTCAGTGGAAAAGGCTGGGTCTGGAGTCAGGTGCAAGAGAGCTAAACTTCACTCTGCTGAGCACAGAGTGAATAAGGAACAGATGGAGGAAGGACAGGTGGGGGTGGGGACCGCTCTCCTCTATTCTCTTTTCGCATACACTTTAATTTGGAGAGTAGATGCAAAGCTCAGAGACAGTCCAGGCAATTGCACAGCAGTTCTGGGAAAATGTTCAGCACTCCCTGAAAGAAGAGAGTGGGCCATTCCTCCTTACTCCTTCACACTCCAACTCCTCACAACACACACCCTCCCCCTCCTTCCCTCTACCCTTTTATAGTCAGACTACAATCCTTCTTCCAAAAATAAATCAGCATAATGAGAAGCCAGAAAAAGCAAACCTTAAAAGTTTTATACTTTAATTTTTCAGGTATGGGACATTACTTGGACAGATTTATCATCACTTCTTTATAAATTTTCCTACAAATAAATAATTCTAAGATATGCACAAATTACTCTGGCCTCTTGACCCATCATGTTTTTGCAAATTACTTGGCACTCCAACTGAACGCTACTTAAATTAGGTAACAGTCACCAAGATATTTTTAGGCCCATAGCAACACACACACACACACACACACACACACACACACACAGCTATACCTAGCTTGTTATTTGTATGCCTGTGGAACAAGAGCCAAAATTACCTTTATACTGACACTATCATTTCTGCTCAATCAATAGTAATAACGACATTGAGCTACATTTATGGAGTGCTTACCATGTATGGAGAACTGTTCTGAGCACTTTACACACATTCATTTACTTAATTCTAACACTGCAATAAACTAACACTATAGCTATTTTTATCTCCTCTTTTTCTAAATGAGGAAACTAAAAAATTAAGGGCTAAATCAGCTTACCCAATGGCACATAAAAGGAAAACCATGACTAATTCAGGTCTAATAGATTCAAATTCTGCCTTAATCTCTCCACCTTTTGTTGTAAAGCTCATGTTTGGCATTTATAGCCTTCCTTGGTAATTAATCAGACTCAGAATAATAATAATAAGCTTATGAATGTAGAACTGTTTTCATTTCACACATCTCAAAAAATATTCAACATCCCAGAGGACCAAGGGACAGGGATGGGAATCAAAAGGGAGATTTTTATTCATCCCGCAAAGTAAGGCACAGATAGAAAGAATATTTTCACAGGGTCTCTGATTTCTAAGCCCAGACATTGACATTGTCATCTAATTTTAAACTGCCTAGAAATGTATATTTAAGAATTCTTTTTGATTAGGGGGAAAAAGTGCAATCTATGTTGCTCATTTCTCAGGAGTTAAAAGGGTAAGTTCTATAGTATAAAATCTAACTTCCTAGGTTATAGTTCCTAAACTGTTTCCCTAGCCTTGCCTTGTCCAGCAAAATGTCTCTGATTCAGAGAACATCTGTCAAAGATCATAGCTGTCAGTTAGTCTTTGTTTTGTGATAATATGCTGCAAATACAGTCACAGGGGCTCTGTCTAGATGGGCACCTGGCACTGAAAGTATTAGCAGTGAAAATTTCTGTAGTATCTTATAAAATATTCCCACCATTACTCAATTTAAAATACCAAATTTAAATGTCAAACATATGTAAATATCTTCAAATACTGTCTACACTATAAAATATTTCAATAACAGCAAAAAAAGGTAGAAAACGCAAATAGAGTAAAGAGTAATAATAACTTAACCTGGATGACAGATACAATGATATTCATTATACACTTTGCTACTTTACCACGTTTGAAAAATGATAAAAGTTTTAAAGGCACATATCATCTTAAAAAGGAGGTGGCAATAGATTATTCCTTTTTATATAGATAAAAAGACAAATCATTTTTCTGAACCCAGCTTTGTTGGAAAAAAAAAAGATACACTTATAAATATCAGTAAAAATAGTGGCTTTCTTTTATGGAAGGTTAAGAATTGTCAACCTTCTTATTCAATTTGGCTAGAAACCAAGTTAGAGTTGATTAAAAATCAAATTTAGGTAAAACAGACTATAATTCTTTCCAAAACTTTGCAAATCCCTAAATATTTATTCATTTGGATCATTTTCATCAGGTTGAACAGAAGCACCATTTATTCTTCAGAGGATGAGAATAAAACATGGATTCAGCACAGGTCACAATAGAGAGGAGACTGTAAATTAGAACAGTAACTTAATCCCAGGGGCCTCCGTGCCTCTGATCAGTTTCTTCCCAACCTGACACAGCATTACTAAAATGGCAACCAAGCGGCCGCTCTACTTGACAGGCAGCACCAAAAATGGACAGCATGGGATTGAAACAGGGGGACATAAAACTTGGACAGGGAGGGTAGCAACCAGTGTTTACAAACACGGACCAGAGACTCAGATGGGCCAGGCATAAATTACTCGAGATTGTACTGAAATCTCTAAAAATAAACTTACAAGACCTCCAAAAAAGTTTCTAGCTTGCATTTTAACTACACCCCCTCACCTTCACGTCTTCCCTGAAAAATTCACTCATTCCAAAATGGCACCCCTACTACTCTGGCTGAATACAATCTTAGATCACAAAGGAAGGGGATTTCTAAAATAAATCTCAGAAGAGAAGCCACACCAGGATGGTCTGTTTGGCCCACTCAAGAACCTCGGAGAAGTTGCTGATCATTCCCTTTGACAGAGGCCCACCCCATCCTTCACCTCAGTGCTAGTATGGTATTAACCTCTGGTTTACCCAGATGGAAGGGCAGGAGGGGGAATTCTAATAGTGATCCATCCCTTTCTCTTCTTTCCTATCTTGGGTCCCAATTTTAGGCCATTCCACTAAAACATACCAAATAAACAAAAATAATAATAAATAGGGTACACTGCAGACTCATTGGCTCCTGGACTATGTATTTTCAACCAGATTCCCAGGCATTTGAAAAAAGTCACCCCCAAATTACAAATAATCCAACCTCTACCACCAGAGCGTCTTCCAAGTCCACCGCTGCGCTGTCTCACCAACCCGAAAATGAAGAGACCTCACTGCAGCGGCCCAGGGCGCCTGGTGGTGAGGTCAGCAGGGTGTCCAGCCCCGCCCCACTGAGGCAACCTCCCTCTTTGACATTGAGGAACAAGCCCAGGCTGGCCAATTCTCAGCGGCATCCACAGGAAAGGCAGAGAAGAGACTCGCTTCATCAGTAGCCTTTGGGAGATTCATTTCTCAGTAATTGATAAGCCACCCCTCTACCCGACAAGGCCCTTTGCAAAGTTGAAGGTAGGATCTACAACTCCTCCTGATCACCCCAGTGTTCAAGTTCAGGGTCATCTTATTTTGTGTTGCTTGGTAGCTCTCCTCTGATTGTGCAGACACAGAAAGACTGCTTTTTATAAGAATGTCTAGAATAAAAGAGACCAGTAAGACCATTTGTCTTTGTTCCTAAAGACAAACTATTACAAATGGGAAATTTGCAGATAGTATTTTCTCATCTGAAAAAGCCAAGCCAAGCCAGGATTGTGGTAAGAGAAGAGAAGCACAGAAGCAGGGTAAACCTATTGGGAAATACTAAAACTCAACCAAACAAGAATACAAAAATAAAATACAGAGCTACACAGAGGAAGCATGAACATATCTGTGACTCCATGGGAAACTACCAAATACTTCATGGCCCTTATGGAATGCTCTGAATACAATTTTATGATGTTTTCCCCCAGAGCCTATGAGTCTTAAGGAAAGATGTGCCTTTGTGATAGTTGGGAGAGAAAACTTGAGGAGACGGTGGGTGGGGGATTGTTAGCAAAGGAATGTACAACCATAATTCCAAGAACACTGCTTACCAAAAGGTGAGGGTATTACATGGAAGACTGGAAGAATGGCAGAGCTTTCCCACAAAGATAATATAAGTAATTTGCTCACTTAAATAGCCTGTTAAAGTTTAAGTATGCAAAGTGTTCAAAGGAACCTGGCAACACCTTTGATCAACACGCTTTAGGAGACAGGCTGGAGATGTGACCCAGAAACTGTGTACCTTGTCTCAAAACACAAGAGGAAAGAAGGAAAGGGATGACTACCTGTCACTACTGCCACCAACTAGAAGATGTCAAAGAGGAGTGAGGTGCAGTGTCCCAAAAGACAGTGTCTGAGAGAAAAGAAGTATAAATGGGCTGAATACAAGATCAGGGCTCCTCTGCTAGGTTAGGCAATACCATATGGAAGGGATTCAGAGAAGAGCGGACAATTAATTCCACTCCTTGGGGATCACCTTCACTAACCTTGGAGTTATTCTACATTTAGGATACTGGGAAAAGTGACCCTCTACTCCCTCTTGGGAGGAACTATAATGACACTTGTTGTCAGATGAAGCCAAAAAGAACAATGAGTTGGAGAGTGTTTCTTAAAAATCTCTTCACCACCTTGGAACTTGGGCAGAGGAATGGAGGTATTTGATGAACTTACACTTCCATTTCATGCATATATCTCTGCCCTTCTTGAAGGTCACTTTATAAACCACATAACAATAAAGCTGATCAGAGGTGAGAAAGAGGAAAAAATCTCCCACAAAAAGAGCTGGTACCTAAATGTTTTCTTGTAGTTCACCATAGTTGCTTCCTCTGTCCATCAACATTGGTTAGGTCCGAGAGACAGTAACTTATAGACTGGAATAGAAAGCCACCAGACCAGGCATGACTTGAGACACCACCTGGTGGCATAGAGCCTTCATGGAAGGATGACAAAACAGTCTCAGAAAGGTGAGATGACTTGCACAACACAAATCAGAAGCAGAATCAAGGGTAGCACCCAGATCTTCTGGCTTCCAATTCAATGCTGCTGAGTTTCTCTCACTATGTCAAAATAATAAAGAAAGGGCAAGGAAGAGAAGATAAGAAGAAAGTCTGCTTTGGTCTTTGGTAGCCAGGGTAAGGAGAAGCCTTCTAGGAGAAAACCCAAAGTGAACCCAGCTAAACAGACTGTGCTTGGGACAGAATAAGGGCATTACCTTTCAACACCAGAGGTTCTTTGCCTTCTCTCTTCAGGGACTCGAGGACTATGTGAAGTGGCTGGGAGGGCATCACTCGGCTCGGTTCATTGGTATTCTCATCATAAACTATAATTTCTTTGGAAAAGATCCTCTTGAAAGAGTCCTTGCCTTCCCTACAGGAAATCAAGTCTAAAACAGTAATCTTGCCTTGCTGCAGTCTCCGCCGGCTGATTTTATCGGCACAGTTAATATGGACAGCTCCTTGGATGTGACTCTTGTTGTACTCCATGAAGGGCCTGCAGTCAATGATGACAGGGCCCTGGCTTGGCAGGTGACTCTTGCTGCATTTGGTCATCTTCTTCGCCAGGTCATTGGGGTAGATTATTTTGATGCTGGCTAGCTGCTTGGGGGTCCCTGACACAGGACTGCCCACCCCACCTGATGGACTTAAAGAGCTTGTATTTTCATTGTTGTTGACCATCTGGTTAGCAGGGCAGGTGGTAGAGGTTCCAATGGCTGTGGTGGCAGTGCCAGCGGCAATGGCTTGGGTTTGGGCCTGATTGTCCTTGTCGTAGGTTGCCACAGTGCAGCAGCTGGCACTGCTGCATCCACAATTCAGGGAGCGGGCAGAGCCGCTGGATGAGGGCATATACGTCAGATTCGCAGCCTTGAGGGACACAACTGTGGTGGCGATGACAGGACGGTGGCTATTACTGCCGGGGGCGGCAGAGCCAAGGTAGCTAGAGTCTAAACAAAGGTTGAGATCCTGAGGTCGGACGGGCCTAGATAGTGCCACTACTACCCTGTCGTCTAAAGGAGACGGAGGCATGAGGAGGCTGAAAACTGGCAATTCAAGAAGAACTCAAGAGTCTGTAAAGAAGGGGAAGGGGGAAAGAAAGAATAAAGTCACATGACACAAAAGGCAGTCTCATCCAATTCCTAGGAAAGGTCTTTGCATATCTTTGAGCAAAGCTGTCCTAGGTGCCCTTTTACATGTCACTGTCAAGCTCCAAACCCATTCAGATGAATCTGAAGAGGATGCAAACCTGAGGGTCCCATCTATTTGGTTGCTGAGTATAAGGTTAAAGTTAGCCTTAATGCTGGAAATGTTAATGAACAACCTTTCATGTATCTACATCAAATTTCAGCCTTAGAGAACGTAAAAGCACAAGGATTAGAAAAGTTAGAGGAAAAAAAGGAAAGTTCTTTAGAGACATCTATTCTGGGCTTCATTTCCAGGGTAGAAGTAGACTGCAACTGAGAAAGATCCATCTGTTCACCCTTGCATGCTTCCCATTTAATTTCTTAACCCACTGCAAAGGCAAAGAGATGACCAAGAGCATTGGCATGGCTCACAGAAATATACAGCATCTAAATATACATCAGGGGCGGAGGTTAACTTTCTACGAATCAGAACGAAAGTATCCCCCTAAGTGAATTTCTTTAACTAGGAGCTATTCTTGCTCTCCAGTCTATTGGGTCATTTGAAAAGCACAACAAAGTCATATTAAAACCCCACATGTATTCTGCTTGCCTCTTATTAATTAATCTGCATTTCCCCCTTTCACTACAAACTGGTGTCCTAGAATGAAGTCTTAAGTCAAGGAGTCAGGTCTGAAAACCTCAACCCATTGCTCCCCTACCCACAACCACCTCACTTCTGCTTCTGAGGATAAAGGACCACTTTCCTTTCCTCTTCATCTCCCCCATACACACAGACTTTGTATCCTAGAGCCTCTCTCACTTGGAGCAGCTGATTTGTATTAGATTTCAATTCCATACTGATAGTCCCCTCTCAGAGAGAGTATGGATTCCATAAAGAGGACTTTACTGCCCCTTTCAACAGACAGGCTATTTGGGAAGTGTTTTCCATTGGATCTACTTCAGCCGGTGCTTGCAAAGGGACAGTTCCTTCCTCCCTTGAGGCACAGAGGCACTGTACAATACAGCCCTGGTGGCTTCTCTCTTTCTAGTAGACATGCATACAGCAACAAAATCAAACCCCAAACAAGAGCCGCTCACCGAAACGAACTTTAAAAGCTGTCTGGAAAAATGTCATCATCATCCGTTCACACACAACCATCACCATTCTCTGACACAGAGCCAAAGTGTCACAAACAGAATCCACACATGCACATACAGGAACAGTGCCCACCGGCCAGCATACCCCTCAGGGACTGAGATTTTTCTCATCCACCTTTGAATGGGAGCAAAGGATTCAACCTCTTCCACTCCCTTCCCTCCTCCCTCCCTTGTGTAGTTTATTTTTTTTTTTTTAAGATCCAGTACTATTCCAGAAGCTGTAACTGTTTCCCAGATGGACCAAGCGGTAAAAGTCTCTGCTACTGTGTTACCTGGTAGGGTACGTCCAGGATCAGCAGTCCATTTCTTTTGAGAGGGACGCAAGAAACGTGTTCAAAGAGACTCACGCGGGAACCCCCCACCTTCACGAAAGTGCGCGGCTCGCACACACGCACCGAGTATATAGAGAGATCTGCATCCCTGCAGCAGAGGGTCGGGCGTGTATACTGCCCGTGGAACCATCCAGCCTGGCCCAGGAAATCTCCTGGAGAAATACTGAGTTATCCCCTCTCCCTCTTTAGTCTGCCTTCCACCACTGAACAGGGGCTGGAGAGAAAATTAAGTGGTTAGAGAATGCTCCTTCCCCACTCGTTGGGGCACACTAATCATTCCCTTACTGGCCACACAGGGCACTAACAAGCCCCGGGCATTTATAACTGTCGCAAAGCATCCCAACAAATCTCATTTTTGCTTCACCCCCAATCCAAGTAGACTGCAGAGTAAAACGCACAGGGTAAGGGGAGCCAAGAGCCGAAACCTTATAACCTTACCTGCTGCGGCTCCTCTGTCAGCAGCGCTTTTCTGTCTCTTGTCTCAGTCTCTCTCTGCCCCCCCCCACCGTCTCTCACTCACACTCGCGCGCACACATACACACACACACAAACACACAAACACGCGCGCGCACGCACACAAACACGCACCGCCTTACAATCCTCCCCCTCCACTCTGGGACTCCAAGTAGCAGCCGCGGTGACTTTCACTTACTTCATAAATAAGCGTAGCCCTCCACCATCTGGCGCTCGGCTTCAGCTACGGACTGGCACTTTCAGCCCCCATTCACTTGGCTTCATTGATCTCCAGCAGCAACATAGTTACTTTCTCTTTTGCTACACTGTAAATGTAAGGTTCTGAGGGGGCAGGTCGGCCTCCGAACGACGGCGCGTTGAGCCAATGAGAATCCGGAGCAAGACGACCGCTACCTCACAGAGGCCCCCAGCCAATAGGCGATCGAGGAGGAGGAGCTGAAGGCGTGTCCTCGTCCCTTTAAGGAGGGCTTATCTGAAACCGCTCCGGGTCCTCAGTATTATAACACGGGCGGTGATGTCATTGGCAACCAATCAAAAACTTAAAAGAGCCAGCCAGGGCCCGCGCGGAGCAGCTGCTCTCTATTTACATGTAAACCAAACCGGCAGGATGCAATTAACCCTTTCGGGGGCTGAAGTGTCAATGGGCTGCACTCGCCGCGCCGGCTAAAACTGGTTCTTCCTACTTTCGGGGTCTTCCTACACTCTTTCTGAAGCAGAGCACGCTGTCTTTATTTTTCCTTCTTAGGACAGATGATCAAAAGTGTTGAACTAACTTTCCAAAGGCGTGGGACAAAGCGTAATATTCATCTCTAACGCGAAAGCCGGGTTCTCCAGCCTCTCCAGGTGACAGGAACCTGTGAAACTCGGACCTCGCCGCCGGGCCTCCTAGGGGCTGATGTGAGCGGGCAGCCGGGGGCGTCGCTGCTCCTCTGGCCGGTCGCTCCGGGGAACTAAGGCCTTGCTTCTCCCTTGTCCTCGGGGCGCCCCGTTCAGTCCCGCGGCCAGGCAGCGTCAGTTGGCCGCGCCTTGGCCCGCAGATGTCGCTGCCCCTCTGGCTGCCCTACTGCTTTCCGGAGCCGCGGCAGCACTTTGTCCTCCCGCTCCCCCTCTTCCAAGCCCCGGTCACGCCACCGCCCTCCCCAGCTTGGCCCCTGGAGCTTGACTCCGAACTCCAAGGCGACGCTCCGGAGGGCTGCTTGGAGGAGAAGGCTGGGGTAAATTCAAGAGACAAACGGGGTCGCGCCCTGAGTTACAGCGCCAGCACCATTCCCCACAGCCCGTGGTTCCGGGTCCCGTCGCGCGCACTGCACGTCCCCCAGGCCCGGCCTAGGCCCCTGCCCGCCGCCTGCTCTTCTCCCTCCTCTTCCCAATACACAGGATCCAGGCTCTGCGCTGGCATCCCACAGGCCACCCGCCCATTGCTCCCGGGCCGTCGCTCCTGCGCCCCGCAAGGCTGCAGGGTAGGCAAGGACCGCCAGGTTGGCGCTTCTGGAACAACCTCTGCAGGAAGAAAAGTGCCAGGGTCAAGGATAAATAGCCAGGTTGAACGGGGCTGGAGGAGCATCCCGGAGGCAACACTATCTCTCCCAGTTCCTCGAACTTTTGCCAGCAGAGGGGTCTCAGGCCTCCGCGTGTATCCAGGGAAGAAAAGTGGAAGGCTGGGTAAGCTGCCCAGTGTCTCACCAAGGAAACTGCAGGAGTGGAAAAGCCCAGATAAACTCTGAAAAAAGAAAAAAAAAGCTGCTTCTACCCGCCCACCCCCAATCCCCTCTTTGCTCAGAGAGAAAGGGTAAATAGTGAAATAATTACAATAGAATAATACATATGAGCACTATGGAATGTTTGACTTTTTTTTTTCTTCTACCTTATTGGAAGTGTTTGAAGGCAAATTTTAGACCCCAGGCCTAATTAAATACATGAAGGGACAGAGATCTATTCATGTAATTGCTTAAAGTATACATCTGAAATCAGAAGTTGCCAAATCATAGCTGGCCAACTATCTCAGTTAAGGTTTTAAGAGAAATCCGCTTGAGTATGTGTACATTTATGCACGCTCGTACACAGTTCAGCATCTCACACACCAGTGTTTCAATGTGTATCGAATGCATGTAATCATTTTAAATAGGATAGGATTTTATGTAACTCCCTCCTTGCCCACACTCCAACAAACACATACATTCACTCCCTTAATGATAACCTATGAGGACTCAGGGCACACTTATTTTTTCCTTACACCTTTGAAGATGAGCAGATTATGACCAGGAAATTTGAATTCTAAGTAATTTCCATGGGACTCAGAAAAGAACTTCCTGGAGAGTTCTACCATGAATCTATTTGGAGCTGAGAAACTACAAACCCTTTCCTAATCATCCCTAATGAGATGATGATTTTTAAAAAATGTTGATTAATTCTAGATTTGAAAATTCTAAGTTCTGATTCTGACGCTTGTATCTGTTCAACCAGTCACTGTGTTCATTTATATACCTTAAAGTGGTAATTTTCCCAGTACAGGGGGAAAAAAGGGGAAATTATTTGGGTAAGTGATAGGGGGAAAAAAGATTCTTAGTTTTTGATATTCAATATGCAAAGGTATTCAGTAAGAAATCATCGGTACTTGCCTCAGAAAATGAAGTGCCGCTGTCTGAAAGTACTACAATCTGTAAATCATGAATTCATTGTTAATGCCTCAATATCTAAGTCCAAATAAAGTAGGAATTTATATAATTGCAGAAGAGTTCTGTTCCCTCAATGCCCCAAAGGATAAAGTAACTTCAAAAAGAAATATAACAAATTCAATGAGATGATGATTTTATTATGGTTTCAAACTACTGAATTATAATTCAGTTGTCTAAGATGGCATCTTTAAATGTACATTTTATATTCAAATTATAGAATGGTAGAAAAATCACATTACAGGTAGTTTTTGCCTGTCACTACCCTTCTGAGCTTTTGCACAAGAAGAGTGATTTCATTCCTGTTTTTGAGTAATAGCATGAAAACAGTATCTAAAATACTGCCCTTGGACTTAAATTGGTATCATCAGTCAGTAAATGGTCAGGAGACTGGTCTGCATGCAGAGAACCAACAAAGTCTGAGCATTGAATTTTAGTCCCAGAAAAGCAATGAAACATCTTCATTATATTTGGGTGTGGTAACATGATTGCACTGAATCGCAGCTTAGGACAACATAAGAAAAATATAATTTCTTCAGCACAAAGTGCTACATGTTAAAGCCAAAAAATGAAGATAACTTGTATGATATGCATAGTGTTAAATGTATTAATTAAATTACTTCCTTTATGTGCAGATTATTGAGTATTTGGGACAATTGCAGAACTTGGAGTCTTCACAATCCTCCTCCAGGTCAAGGTAGATTCCTGGAGATGCTAGAATTAAGGGAGAGAGGCTTGTGAATCAATAACTTAGCAATAATAAATCCCAGGATGAAGATAATATTAAATCAAGAAAAAGTGGGGAATGAGCTTAAGGAATAGAAAAGTGAGAAGTAGAACAATCAAGGTCTTTGAGCCAGCCTGGTGAAATATTCTACAGCACTCTCCAAACCTTGGGAAGTGCTGGTGAGATGGATCCCTGAAGTGGCTGCTGTGTCCCTCAAAATTCCCATGTTGTTACTCAGTCATGCAATAGTATGGACAGGTGGGTCTTTTTGGAAGGGTTTAAGTCATGAGGGTATGGGTGAGATGAGGGAGTCAGTTCATTCTCTTCCAGCCTTTCTTCCTTGTGAGGAAGCATCCTTCCTCCCCATCACCTTGGAAGCAGAGAGCAGACCCCACAGATACAGAAGCTTTCGTTTTTAGACTTCTCCCAACAATGAGAAACAAATTTCTGTTCTTTATAAATTACCTAGTCTCAGATATTTTGTTCTAGCAGCACAAATGGACTTAAGACAGTGCCCAGTGCATGGATGGAAACAGAAGCAGAGCCTTATGCTTTGTCATTATCCACAAGTTTGGAGACAGGAATTCCAACAGGTCTCCCCCACCAAAATTCGTGGGTGGGATCATTTGTGACTGTGTGTTTGAGTATGGTGGCCATTCACCACATGAGATTCTTGAATGCTTGAAATGTAGCTACTTAGAATTGAGATGTGTGAGAAGTTTAACACATATTGGATTTTGAAAACTTCATATAGAAATGTAAAATATCTTAGTTATTTTTTATTTTGATTACATGTTGAATTATTTATATTTCAGATGTTTTGGGTTAAGTAAAATGCTATTAAAATTAATTTTCCCTCTTTACTTTTTACACAGACAATATGCCTATTAGAAAATTCTAAATGACTTAGGCAATTTATATATTTCTGTTGGACAGTGCTATTGTAGAGCCTGTAATTGCTTCTTTGATTTGGGTCACTTTGATGTCTAGGCACCAGAACCACAGAATGTTAGATCTGGAAGGGACTTTGGAGCCTATCTAGGCCAGTGGTTATTAAACTGTGTTAGGATGATCCAGAGGGAGATGGGATACCAAAGTAAGTGGGGGTGATTGAAGCTGGAGCCAGGATATGCTGGTGGAGCTCTGCAGCCACACTCCCATCCCTTCCCCCTCCATACCTGATATAGATAGATAGAGATATAATGTTTTATTCAAGAGATTCCAAAAGAAGATGTCATTTGAAGAAAGGATCCTGGTGGTTCTTTTTGTTCTGAATTGTTTTTTAATCCTTGACAGTTGTTTTACCTGTCAGGTAGTTTGAGGCCCAAAGAATGGAGAGGGCATGGCCAAAATCAAGCTTGATCTCAGGTCTTAGACCTCCTTTCAAAGTCCAGGCTCGCCTCTACTGGCCACCCAGAGGTGCCTGAGGGGAGAGGGAAGGAAATTGGTAAATTCTCTGTCCTCACTTAGGCAGGCAGATGTTCTTTCTAGACAGTAGGTTCTTTTAAGGATACCGCTTTTGTGACCTCAGAAGCACCTGCTGCTCTTTGTCAGAGAAGGATTCTGGCTAGTTCCAAGTACGTGACGCATTGACATTAACTTACTTTATGTAAATAGCAAATGAAAATTGACTTACTGATCATGAGTCTCTAGCAACACTCTTCTCTGCAGTAGATGGCCTATTATTTTTTATTATGTGTTATTACATCAAAGTCTGTTCACATTTGCCCCTCTGCCAAGCTGAGCGCTCCTGTTTTATCCTTAAAAAATACCTCCAGAACCAGAGTCTCTGACTCCAAGAGCCTCCACCTGACTGTGTTACTGAAGTGTGTTGTGAGATGGGAAGTTGAAAGGCAGGCACACATTCTAAGCAGTCCCCAACCGCCTCCTGGCTTGCTACAGGTCTCATACAGGCTGAGCATCCTTAATCTGAAAAGCTGAAATCTCAAAATCTCCAAATTCTATAACTTTTGAGCCTTGAGATTATGTCATAAACACAAAATTCCATACCTGATCCATGTGATGGTTTGCAATCAAAATGCAGATACACAATAAATACTATGGAAAATCACTGTCAGGCTATATGTATAAGGAATATATAAAGCAAAAATGAATTTTGTGTTTAGACTTGGGTCTTATCCTTTAAGATATCTCATTGCTTATATGCAACTATTCCAAAATCCAAAATATCTGCCCTCAAGCATTTTGGATAATGAATAGTTAATCTGTACTGAAGAATTAATCTAATCATCATCTCTTAGTAGTTTCACACTATAAAACCAAAGTCTATTAGATGACCAAGTGAACCATAATCTGCCCATTTACCTTTACAAGTAAATATTAACTGATTCTAAAGATCTAGAATTTGGAAAATGAATAATAATAAGCAACATTTTTGAGTGTTTTGCTCTGTGCTAAATGTTGTTGTAATTTATGTGCATTAACTCATTTAAATAGTCACATCCACAGTCAAGGTCTAAGTAAATATTATTATTAGTTTTAATTTTAAAATGTGGAAACAGATATTCAATGGGTTAAGTAATCTGCCCAAGGTAGCAGCAGAATTCACATTTGAACCCAGGCAATCTGGAGTTAGAACATCTGCTTTAAGCCATGTGTGTCATTTAATTCATTTTCTTTGTGATTTTATAAACTTATATCCAGATCCCTCAGACTCACTCCAGACTACCAAAAGAGTTTAAGTCAACTCTTTATAAGACTTTTCTATTTTTTTCCTTTGTTTTTTTGAGGGATTCTCGGAGTTTTTGTTTATTTGTTTGTTTTCATGTGATCTGACTCTCCCAAATGCATTCTCCATGTTGGAGGCTGAGTCAAAGCTTTCATTATTCCCAGAATCCTCCCAAATATTGCTCTAAATTTTGTAAGGAGTTTGGTTGTTGCAAATTGGATAGATGAATTCAAGACATTGCTCCTGTGACATTGCTAACACAAAGACCATATGTAGTTGCCATCCCATCCCTAGCAGCAGGTATAGGAAGTAGCACATCGTGTGAGCTCAATAACAGTTTCTGTTGAGTTAATGAAATAATGAATTCACCATATTTTTTAAACTTACCATCCTACTCCATTTGGGAAGCTATAACAAAATATCATAGACTGGGTGGCTTACTGACAACAGAAATTTGTTTATCAAAGTTCTGGATGTTTGAATATCAAAGTACCAAGCATGTTCAAGTTTTACTGAGGCCTGCTTCCAGGTTTCAGACTCAAGACATCACCTCTGCCTTTGAGACCTCAAGAGGTCTCTCAAGTCTCTTTAATAAGGGCATGAATCCCATTCACAACTCCATTTAATCACTTAACTTTGTTCTCTAGACCTAACCACTCCTTAAGGGCCTATCACTTAGGGACATAGGGTCTCAATATACAAATTTTTTTGAGGATACAAATATTCAGCCTGTTGGCCCACCCTGGAGATTTTGAACTTCCAGTCTCCACATTGCACAAGTCAATTCTTTGTAATAAATCTTTCTAGATATAGATAGATACAGATACTGATTCAGATACAGATACAGACACAGACACAAGTATAGATACAGATACAGACACAAATACAGATATAGACACACATCCTATTTGCTCCTTTTTCTCCAAAGAACCATGACTAATATACATTTTTTCCCTACGGTGGACAGGGAAAAATAAAGCCCAAGAGATGAGCTTTGTATCAAGTGGCCTGCATTCTTGACTTGTATTACTAAAGACATAATTTATTGAGTTTTTCTTCATCTTCATGTGATTTAATTTCCAAGAGTTTAAAACTACACTAAAAGGGGGAAGAGGATAGATAAATTTAATGAACTTAAAACAAGATTACTGATGCAAATAGGAAAACAAATTTACCCCATCATTTATTAGGGGGAA
Source organism: Aplodontia rufa (assembly GCA_004027875.1). Classification (NCBI taxonomy): domain Eukaryota; kingdom Metazoa; phylum Chordata; class Mammalia; order Rodentia; family Aplodontiidae; genus Aplodontia; species Aplodontia rufa. Next base: position 110,528 of record PVKS010002473.1, read on the forward strand.
GTAGAAAATCCCAGGGAGCCTTCTGGCTTTGGAATTCCAAAGTGGTATGGAAATTGAAAAGATGAAATTGAAGATAATGTTTCTGAGCCTCTGACTTGTGTCCATTCAGCTTGAAGGAAGAAAGATAGGAACATTTTTTCTTTCCCCCAAATATATACTTAATCTTTATCTAAGCATCTTGAATTTTGAGCCCATCAGAAGTTTCTATGGTAAGTATTGATTGCTTTCCCAATTTTATACCTTGCAGTAAAGAAGGTCATTTAAATTCCAATATTAATGCTGGAATCTCCTAAGTTATTTATTTCTTGTTACTTCTTCTTTACCAAGTTAATCAGCACACAGTGGAATTATTGTAAAATCTCAGCATAAGGACCTGTGGAATGGAATTTTCTAGAATAGCTTATAGTTCACAAAAGCAAATGGGAAATAAGAATTCTCTCCATTTTTGCAGCTGCCTGGTACTCTTGGTTTCCTGAGTTCCCTACCAGGGATGTACAATATGCTTAGCTATGAGTGTACAACTCTCCATCACGTTCTCCATGATTACGAGCAGACTGAAAGTTCCCTGCTTGTTATCTGAACCAGAGTTTCTCCAACTCTAAATGCATACAGATTACTTGTGGGCCTGATTCATTAGGGCAAGGGTGACACTAGAAATTTTACATTTTCTGCCATGCTTTCTGGTGATTTTGATTCAGCTGGCGCACATATCTTGTGGGGCCCATCTAAATCCACACTATCCCATATAGTAGCCACTAGCCAGGCATGAATAAATGAGCTCTGAAATTGTGCCTTGTCTAAATTAAGATCTAATGTAAGTATAAAATACATATTTATATTTCCTGGCCAGCTCAGTAAAAATAAGCATCTCTCATCATATTTATTTCTTTTCTTATTTATATGCTGCCCTTTCCACAAAGTGTTTGCCGTAGCTGGTAAATTTATTGTCTCATTGACTCCTGATATAATTCACTTTTCTTGAATGTATTTTCTCAACCTATTCTTAGCACAGAAACACATTCAATAGTGTTTCTTGAATTGAACTATACCTGGAATAGATTTTGGAGGTGTCCTAATACAAACCTCCTCATTTTGCAGAAGAAAAGAGAGTTGAAGTGACTTACCCAGAAACATAATTTCAATAAAAGTTCCACAAAAGAATATCACAAGGCAGCTGTGGAAGGAAAAGAATTTGGGTCAAGTGTTTAGAGAAGTAAGGGAAGATCTGGTAGAAAGAGGACCTTAGAATTGGGAATCAAGGATAACCTGGCTTGAAGAGATGTCGAAGCGGTTGAGCATTTGCCTGGCATGCATGAGGACCTGGGTTAGAACCCCAGACCACATACACAACCAAAAACCAAATGAAAAAAAAAATGAAACTGACTCTTTCTCACTCTCTCTTTAAAAAAAAAGAAAAGAATTGGGAGTAACTGATGTTTGACTAATTGTCAGACTTTGTAGGAAATTATAGTAGGTTGAGAAGAGACAAAAGGCTCAAGGGTAACACCTGGGAATCTCTTTCATAGCACATTTTAGAGTGGCAGGGGCATGGTACAAAGTGACAGTGGTTGTGAGGACATAGGGACAGAGTAACAAAGGTATTCTTTTAAGAAGTTCTATGAGGCCAGGAGGGAGGGAGGAGGAGGGGCCAGAAGATCTTTTGTTTCTTTTTTGTTTCAGAATGGAGGACTTAGGCCATTAGGGGCTTAGTGAAGTGAGATTTAGGTAAAGCAGAAGAGGAATAGGATCAGCACTATCTAAATCCTGGAAGAAAAAGGATGGATGGTTGGGACAACAGGACAGGGGATGTATTAGCCTTAGAAAGTGAGGGGGTACCTTTGCTTTTGAGATGAAAAAGAAATGGGGGGAAACATCCAGTTATATGTTGAGGGGAAAGAAGGATGTTTGAGACAGTGAAGGAGGAGGTGGGGCAGTCTACGGAGAAAGGCCTCATATGCTGATGGCTTACCTGTACTTCTAGTCCCCACTCTCCTGAACTCTCCTGAATGTCTAACCTTGACCTAGTCTCTTTTAAAGTGCAGATCTGCTGACCCAAATTCAGAGGAGCTGTATCAGAATGCAAGTACGCATCATTAATAAACATGCTGTTCAGTTCGGTTGAAATGTTTTCTTCTCTCTGAAACATGGGACATTCACTTACCATCTGGCACAGCTCCATACCTATCTCATCACAGTGTGCAGAGTAGGCACCTTTGGGTAATACTGATCCATACCATGTTCACTGCCATGTCAACCTCTCTGTCCCATAGATGTCTCTAACTAACCTGCACACATCCCTTTATCTCCTATACTTGCTTCATCTTCTTCTCTTCTTTGTACTCTGCCTCGCCCCATCAGGACACTAAGCCAGAAAGATGGAGAGGGATTGACTCTCCTATACCTTCTTCACCTCTTTTGAAAATCATTCTCCAGTCAAACCCATATTCTCTCCTATGAGGCGATCAAATCCAACCTCTTCCCTCCATCCTCATTATCACCACTGTAGTCTGGACCACTTTGAAATCTTGCTTGGATATTACCACAGGCCACAATCAAGACTTGTTCCAAACTGTTCCCTCAGTGAGTTGTCAAAAGTCCCAATCTAAATACTTCATTCCAAGCTGTCTCTTCAGTAGATCCTCATAGTAAATACCTGGAATGGTTGACAGTCAGCTCAGCATAAGCTGGGCATTCTCAGCTACTGGCATTTGCTTATTCTTTTACTAAGTTTTTATACATATTTCACCTTCATATGTGATTTTTGGCTTACTTTTCTGTTCCTCACCCCTTGTTTCCTTGCCCCTAAAAATAGAATCTCTGTAACCCCAACACCCAGCACAATGGTTGAAAAGTAGTAGACACCTGGTACATGTTTTTGAATGAATAAATGAAGACATGGCATAAGGGGACAATTTGGTTGATCTTAAATAGGCCAGAGCTGATGAAAGCAGGGGAGTCATCTTTCATTTTGTTAGCTACTCTTCATTTTATAGATTGCCCTGGTTTTTCTCTCTTCCAACCCCAACATTACAATCCTCCTAGCACCTCCACCAATACCAGTACCAAGACCAATGCCATTTGGACTTCTACCCTTGACTTAGACTCTATTCAGTTACTATCTCATTTTTGTCTTTTCATTGCCCTAAGGTACAACTTGTAGACTCTAGCCACAGACATCAATATAACAATAGAAGACAAAATGGACTCAGTTAGAATAGTCTGTCCTAGTCTTTAGGATTCAAGTTGCTATAGGAGAAAGGGAGAAGGAGGCAGGGAAATTAGCACAACCATTTGGAGCTAAATAATAGATTATGGCTGGAAACTCCCGTCTTGATTTGGCCTAGGGGCCACAGCTATCTTTGGCTGGCCCCTGATTGACATAATTATTATTGCCAGAAATTAATTTTAGAAAGAACTTAAAAGGAGGACATGGGTGATTAAAGTTCTAATAATAACATTTCTAAAAGTCTGGGTTAATGAATCTGTAACTCAGGTAAAAGAAAAGAGGCTTTAAGTGCTCAGGGACTACTACCTGGAACTAAGCTTGGGAAAAAAAAATATTCTACTGGGGAATCAAGTAGGGCAGGGATAGATCACATGCTTCTAAAAATGTGTGTAAAATAGTTTCACAAAGGAGCTGATGTTTTAGATTCATTCACCGAGCATCCTTCATGTGCAGGGCACTTTACTAGTCCCTTTGGAAGACAACCATGGGTCTCAGCATGGCTGATGTGAGCACATGCTTGGACATTCTGGCTGATTTGTGGATGCTCTATTAGTTGTTAAGTATTTCAAATATCTCTCTTGGATGTTAGGCACACTTTCTGTCCCAAACTAGCTTGTAGTTTAGAGGATGCATATATGCATGTGGCACTTCAAGTCTTTATGCACAGGACGACACACAACCTGCAGATAGGCCACAGGGAGGAAATCAAACTATTTCCAAAGCTCATGACACCCATGGTTTGTGTAGTCATTTTCCAATGATTCTGATATAGGAGGTTGCCCAGGTCAAGGTTCCAAGAGTTGGGATCCCTTGGTTAATTCATTGGCTTTTCCTCTGTATGTGGAATGCTTTCAGCAAATTTCCACCCCTTCTAATTCCCTAGAATAATTACCTTCATGGAATCATACAGAAAAATTGTATCATAGCATGATATATGCATGTATGAAAATGTCACAGTGAAGCCCATCAATTTTACAATTAATTTGTTATTAATTATTATAAAAAGACCATATCACAGTGGAAACGAAGCTTAGAGATTGTTTAATGCACACCCTCCTTTTCCCAGAAAGGAAACAGGAATTTATGAAATTAAATGACTCATTCAAGATGACAAGAAAGGTGAGTTATGAAACACTAGAGACTCTATTTTCTGGCAATTATTACTAGACCTTTCTTATTTCGTGTGATTTCTGTGTTTGAAATAACCGGTGGAGGGGCTGGAGCAGTGGCTCAGCAGTTATGGAGCTCATGCCTGGCATGAGCGAATGTGCAAGTTCAAACCCCAGCACCACGTACACAACAAAGTGTATGAGGAATGAAAGTCACATGAAAAACAAAATAAAAATTGCTTCTCTTTCTTTCTTTCTCTCTCTCTCACTGTCCCCTCTTTATTAAAAAAAAGAAAGAAAGAAAGCTGGTGGAAATACTAACTCCACTAGGTTTTATATTGTCAGTCTTAGAAATTAGGCCACCTTATTAGTACCTGCTCACAGGAACATCCTGCTCCTTATAAGAGGAGAATTTCTGAAAAGCTGAGTATAAGACATTTTTGATTATTTAGATTCCAGTTTGCACAGATTCCAGGATTTCTGGTACAATTTTAAAAGAACTCAAGAACAACCTTTTTTTTTATTGTGAAGCAAAGCAGCTTATTATAGTGACTGTGTCCTACCTGAATAACTCTTTGACAGCTCTCACTGTGCTTACCTTCAGGCTGGAGGACCCATAGCTCATCATCATCATCAATGATCTGATTTGTTTTGGTCACTGATTAGTTCCCTTTGTTTTTAGTGCACAGATCTAACTTCCAGAGGTGCAAGGATATTTGTCAATCCTGAATGCCTGATACACACAGTAATACCAAATGCACAATGCATATTTGTTTGCTAAATACATTAATCATTTTTCAAGAAGAATATTCCTGGCCCTAGCTCATAATTGCCATAGAAATCAATTTCCAAGATGCCCCTTCTGCCTAAGACTGCTTCCTGAAAGAACTGCAGGGGCTGGCACCAGCAGACACTGTCACAGATGCAGCTTTGGCTTTGCCATCTCCTCCTTCTGGACTCTAAACGACCAGCCCATTAGCATATAGGGCAGATCCTTCCTTCAGTGGCTCTCAGTCTTCCACTGTTGTTCCTGAGATCATCTTCTAAGGCTTCTTGAAGTGTGTTTTCTTCCTGTTGCTGGAAGCTAGCTACGTTGGAATTTCCTAGATCCCTCATTTTGTGGAGTACATCGCCAAACCATTACTGAGACATCTGAACAACATTTCCACAGGGAGACCAGATGGCCCAGCTTCTGCAACAACCCAATGACCTTCTGACCATCTGCAAACAGAGCTGCACTCTCTGTATACACAGATGCAGCTTATTTTCCCCGCACTCTTGTTAAGTTGGAAATGCCCCCCACCACACACACATTACAAGTATCCACAGGCTACAGGGTGCATCACAATTACATGGAGAAAGGATAGCATAATGGTTAAGGGAACAGGCTTTGGTATCAACTGACTTCAGGTCAAATCTATTAACTTCTACCTTTTGGGAAAGCTTGGGCAAGTTACTTAATTCCTCCACAACTATATTTTCTTATTTGAAAAATCAGGAAAAAAAATCCCAGAACCTGTCTCATAGGATAAAAGTGAACATTAACTGTAAAAGTGGCTCAATGCTTGATACATTTTATAAATACTCAATAATTTTTATATATAAAGAGGAAAAAATACGTATTTCAGAGAATGGCAAAGCAAATTGGAGATATCAAGAGAAGATCAGCTGATAAGAATTAAATAGGCTCCCAGGGAAAGATCACGGTAAAGTTGAACTAAAAAAAAAAAAATGAAGGCCATGGGAGAATAGGAAAATCTAAGCAGGTGTTAAAGGAGGAAAATGAAGAATTAGAGAAAAAGAGGAAGAAGGCATACTCTAAGTGACTAAGGAAAGAGAATTTGGGGAAAGAGTGGATATTTTAAGAGAGTATGCTAACCAGTACTCCTCACCCACCCTCCAGCAGCATTTTTCCTCAGACTATGAAAAATTGTAGCCTTTCTTTTCTAATTTTGTAATTTCCTACCACTAAACTGTAAGCTCCGTGACAGTTGCAACTCTACCAGTTTTATTTCTGTATCCCAGAGTCCCGTATGATCCCTGCACTGGATACCTCACTGCATACAAAATAGCCCAAGGGTTTTTATCATCATCTCACAAACCCTGAGCTTCAGATTCCTCATGCTTAGAACGGTACAAGTGTAGTCATTTACTGCACAATCACATTTTGGTCAGTGATGGACCGCATATAATGATCATATTGCCTAGTGACATCATGATTGCCTTTGTGTGCGCTAAGAACAGGCTATGATGTTCCTGCAATGAAAATTGCCTAACAATGCCCACTTCTCAGAATGTGTCCCCATCATTATGCATCACATGATTGTAGCTAGTTCCCTTTCTGACTGCACTTGTTACAAAAACAACAGGAGCAAGTTAATAAAAGTTAAATGGTAGTCAGTTGATAAAAGTTCAATGTTTTTCCTTACCTTCAACTCATCTGGAGACAGTACCTGTTCATTGCTTCTCTCCCCATGTGCCTCGGTGATGGTTGAGAGAGACTGGGACCTACCTGACAAGTTCCAGGCGTTCTTCTGTACTCACAGGTGGTAGGAGTCTCATCAGGGGCCCTCAGGAAAGACACATGGCAGGATGTGAAGCCAGCTCTTGCCTCACTGCAGCCCAGCTCCTGGGTCATTTGCTGTGCTCTCTGCTCCTAATTTCCAGCATAATTCTGAACCTGAGGAGGAGGAGCTGCACCCCAGTACACATGCCCTGGACTTCTGCCTGCTCAGAATGTAGCTCTGGGTCTCATTCTCCAATCCTTTCTCCCTGGAGGATGCATTCTTATGATTGGGTATTGGCTTTGGCTGCTAATCTCCGAAACCTTACTCTGAGACTATGTGTTGCTTTGCTTGTAATAATATCAACAACAATAATAATAATCAACAATCTGAGTATTTACAGTGTGCTAGTATGGTATTAAACACTTTATTTGCATAGCTTCATTTTATCTGCACAAGAACA
>PVKS010002474.1:0-21457 GCA_004027875.1 Aplodontia rufa
AGAGAGAAACAGAGAGAGAGAGAGAAAGAGAGAGAGACAGAGAGAGACAGAGAGAGACAGAGAGAGACAGAGAGAGACAGAGAGAGAGAAAGAGAGAGAAAGAGAGAGAAAGAGAGAGAAAGAGAGAGAAAGAGAGAGAAAGAGAGAGAAAGAGAAAGAGAGAAAGAGAGAAAGAGAGAGAAACAGAGAGAGAGAGAAAGAGAGAGAGAAAGAGAGAGAGAAAGAGAGAGAGAAAGAGCGAGAAAGAGAGCGAGAAAGAGAGCGAGAAAGAGAGCGAGAAAGAGAGCGAGAAAGAGCGAGCGCGAGCGAGAAAGAGTGAGCGCGAGCAAGAGAGCAAGAGAGCGAGAGAGCGAGAGAAAGAGAGAGAGAAAGAGAAAGAGAGAGAAAGAGAGAGAGAGAGAAAATACAAATTAGCAGGGCAAGGTAGCATGCCTACAATCCCAGCAACTCGGAAGGCTGAGGCAAAAGGATCACAAGTTCAAAGGCAGCCTCAGTAACTTAGCCGTAGCCTCTCTCAAAATAAATAAAAAGGGCTGAAGATGTGGTTCAGTGGTTAAATGTCCCTAGGTTCAACCCCCAATACTCAAAAAAAAAAAATTAATGTAAGGTGGTGTATGTAAAAGTTCAAAATAAGTGTTAAAAACATCTAAAAATAAAGTAGCAAGATTATGATAACAATAAAGACTTCTAACTCCCTCATAACTCCAAAGTACTGCCTACTAACATTTAATTCCACTGACTGCCACTTCTTTCAACTATACAACACTAAAATTTAACATTACTAGAGCAATAATATTTGCAGAATTTTTATTACCCAAGGAAACATGAATCTCTACATACATCAGAGGGGAAATTGGAAAAGGGAAGGAGAGAACCCTACCTGATATTCAATTACAAAGTTATCCTTAGGAATCAGAATATTATACATTATACATACCAAGCTCCAGTATATTGCTAAGTAAACTTGATACATAAAGTTAAAGATGGACTTCCCTAATTTTCAATTCTGTTCTGTGATGAACAATGTCATTTGGGGATTTTAGGAGATAAGAAAGAATATATCAGCAGTATAGCTGGCAAAGTTATTTTGGAATTAAGTAATTTGAAGTCCATGCTGGGCAAAGGATACAACAAAAATAAGACCATTAGTCTTTCTTTATATCCATGGGGTGAAAACTGTTATCCATAATTTGGTTAATTGTATACTATGGGAAAATTGAGTGAACCTTGCCTATCCTGAATCCCTCGGCAGTTCTTCCAGTTCTTCTGGCCACAGAGATGTTTCACCGTCAGCAGCTTTTTTAACACTTCATTTGCTACAGCTCACAAAATACCTACTTTCTATGTCCCTTGGACTTGTTCTGATCATGCCCCAGTTTTCTACTATTTCTCTTTAAGTACTTTAGTGAGGCAGAAGGCAGGTGCAATTTTCAAACTGCTACTACCCCTTAGATGGTCAAAACACCACGAGTGGCAAAAGTACCCTTGTCCTCTTCCACTGTTTCCAGACCAGCTGTGCAAGCTCAAGACCTTGGTTCTTAACTTCATGGGTCACTGACCCTCTAGAGAACCTGATAAAAGTTAGCAGAACATGTGTACACAGAATTTTCCACCCATGACTTCTGGGAACTTTGTGAATTCCTTACAGCTCAACCCAAAAACTTTGGTGGGCATGGTGGGACACACCTGTAAATCCCAACAAGATAGTAGGATCCCAAGTTCAAGGCCAGCCTCAGCAACTTAGTGAGACCCTAAGCAATGTACCTTAGCATGACCCCAAGGGCTGGGGATATAATTTAGTGTCAACCCCTGGATGTAAACACCAGTGCCAAAAACAAAACCTTATCAACCAAACTTTGAAGTCCATGGGGTAGGAATTTTGTCCTAATTCTTATATTTCTCTGCCCAGTTCTTAACCAATATCCAATGGGTAACCAATTATAATCTATCCAAGACATGTTAAAATATGTGCAAGAATAAAAGGATGGAAAGCATAAAGTTAATATTTTTTTATCTTAGTGGTTTCCAAATCTGATTAAATCATAGAATTAATTACTTGACGCATTCTTCAGAATAGATTCCCTGGGTCTCCTTCTCCAAGATATTCAGTAGGCACCTGGGAATCTTCCCCCCCCTTTTTTTTTTTTTTTTAGTTGAGGGGGGTGAGACAGAGACTTGCCCAGGTCGATCTTAAATTCATGAGCTCAAGTGATCCTCCTACCTCAGCCTCCTGAGTACACAGGCTGGAATCTATTAATTTTATAAAGTTCCATGATGATTAGGAAAACACCAATGTACTTTAATTCACTGGATAAAAACTTTAAAAATCTTTCACTACTGTGTTGCTAAGGAAGGATACATGCATTCCTGTGCTACTCAAACAGAAACCATCTCAACTGCTCTGAGTATGCCTGAAAAACTATTAAATATCAAAGTGCACAATTCTGATAATAAAGAAAATCTGATTTTGATATTTGATGGTTGGTTTGTTTTGCTTTCCCTGAAAGGCCATGCTACAATTCATGACCAGACATTTACTCTCAGGTAGTTTACAATAGATGTCTCAGCACAGCTGCCTCCAACCTCTTCACATCCTTAGAAGCACAGCATCACTGAACTTCTTGCAAAGTTACTACTCCAAAGACTCAAATCACAAAAAAAGGAATGAGAGTACTCTTAACTTAGAAGAAATTCGTGACCAGGATAAAATTTTTGTTTCATTATAAACATATCCTCTCAACAGGAGTTGTTGCCATGCATTTAAAAGGGTATAATTTTTGCCCTACTTGTAAGGCTTGAAGATCAAGAGACTGTAATCTACCCGATTAGGTACCTTTTATTTACTTGTTCCTCCCAAACTGAAAGTTTATACATCCTCTTCCCTAGTCAGGCACATTGGCACTGATCTGTAGTCCCAGCTACTAGAAAGGCTGACACAGGAGGTCTAGGAAATATAGCAACACCCTACTGGGAGTGGGGGAAATCTTCTACAGCCAATGAAATTGTTTACTCCCTCCTTCTTTCACACAGTAAATGATGCCCACCCACCGACCACATGCCAGGTATCCCCACCCCTACACAGTACAAGGAGAACATAACCCACAGCAAGTTCCCTGCCCTCAAGCCGCTCACAATTACTGCCTGTGACTATTGAAGGATATGACATCATGAAAATACCAAATTCCTTAATGCACCCACTATATTTATGACATTACTTACTGGAACAAATGATAAGCTGTTAAGTCTGGAGAAAGAATGAGGACCTTAGCTTGTTTTTCTTTTTAATTAATGGTGATGGAACCCAAAGCACTAGGCATACCAGGCAAGCGCTCTACCACTAAAACATACTAAGGCATGTCTCAGGCCTGAGAGACGGAGGCATGTCTCAGTAGGATAACATCATCTTCATCCTCAGCAACACGGCCAGTGTCCTGGAGAGAATTAAGACCCAGCCGAAGGACAGGCTGGATTTCCAACCCAGGACCTGCTTCCTATGTGATCTCTAGCTTGAACCAATTCTGAAGAATCCCACCAATCACAGGTTGAGAAACCACAGCATCTCTAAAGGTGCTTTACACTCAGTTCCTTCAAAATAATCCTGAGCGAGAAAACTACAGCTCCATGTTACAAATAATAAAACATACTTTAAAAAGCTCAATAAGGTGGTAAATAGTGGACCCACGATTCCATACAGGTCGAGTCCAAAGTACACAAAAATTCTGCAGCTTACATACTCAAAACCTTCCTCCAAACTCTACACTGTTTCAGTGTATGGTGCATTTTGTAGATCCTGATGTCCAAAAGTAAAGTACTAAAAGGTCATACATCAACCACTCAAATTTTTCAGTCCAAATAAGCTCACCATGATGTCCCATCAGTTTCTCATTTGGTACTTCCTTCTCTCTTCTACAAAATAGTGATAAAGTTGAATAGCCTTGCTCAAAGGGTTGTTACAAAACCTACAGAGTGAAACAGTCTATGTGAACGTAATTAAGAGCTCAGGCCCTTGATCACTGCTACTCCACACAAGTTCTTAAACATCTCGGTGCCTCAGTTTCCTTCACCTGTAAAATGAAGATGAGTGGCACCTTTGAGTTATGACAATTAACAGTGTGTTCAACAAAAGTTCATTATTATCAACACCCTCTGAATTCTATGATCTGCCAAATTGTCTGCGATCTGGTATCTTAGGAATAAGCACATTTTACTACCATTAAAAGTTATAGAAAACTTCAAAATTTATTTACTATATTTATGTACAAATACAATTTTTAAACTAAGAATTTACAATAGGACTTAAAAGATTTTTAAAGTTCCCTCTCTCCACTGGTCTGATTTACCCACAAAAAACCTAGTTTCCAAGCACACCTCAATTAAAGAATGCTAGTACTAGTCAGGCTCTCTGCAGCCTTTCACACCTCAGAGAATATACAGTCATCTTGCTTCAGAGGACTATTCAGAGAATGAATGTTTGTAATTGCACTTTGTAATCTTTCAACAACAGCACTACATAAGCACATGTTATTGTAGGCACTATAAATTAAGTAAATGATTACATATAATAATGCAAGAAATGCCTGAAGTATCTATTATTAAGCATCTAACTGGTTACCGCCTCCCACAAAAATTAACAAAAACACCACCTATTATAATGTTCACTGTGTGCTCAACACTGTCATATGTAATAACTCACTGTCATATACAGTAACTCATTTAATCCTCACAACACTCCTAGGAAGGATGCACTACTAGTATTCTATTTTGCAGATAAGAAAATTTAGATTTAAAAAAAAAAGTTATATAGCTACAAAGTGGCAAAGCTGAGCTGTGAACCCAAGTAATGGCACTGTATCCTCAAAAAGCAAGATTCCTTTTCATAACCAAGCTCCCACCCACCCACCTTCTTTTGTGTGTTTGTGTCTGTGTGTGTATGTGTGTGTATTGTGCGCCCGTGCGAGTGCGTGATGTTGCTTTACATTTTTGCTTGTTTTTGTGGCACTGGGGATTGAACCCAGAAGCTCCACCAATGAGTTACATCTCAGTACCTTTTATTTTGGAAACAGGGTCTCACTAAAGTGCCTAGGCTGGCCTCAAATTTTCAATCCTCCTGCCTCAGTCTTCCAAGTCCCTGAGATCACAGGCATGTGTTAACCACACATAATCCCCCAGCTCTTAATCCACAGGACACCTTGGCCACCAAAAGCAAGCACTCCAAAACCACACCTCCCCACAAAAATTTACCTGAGACTATTAACAATACCACTTCACATACTTCATTAATGGTTACTAAAGCTTTTATGTTTAACTGCTCTACAATTCTGAAATCTCACTGAGGGTAGGATCCCTTGGCACCTCTGCATTTATAAAACCCTGTTCCTTCTAAACTTAATATTGTATGCTCAAGAAAGTTATAAGCAAATTAATTAAATGAGTGTTACTATTCAGCATCTTATCATTAAGACTTGAGTTTTTTAATACTTCTTATATTGCACTTTAATATCAGACCTGCATTTGGAGGTTAATGTTTGGCCTTTGTTTTCTTCCTGAGCAAAACTAATCTTATTTTCTCTGCTCAGGCACTACATTTCATCAATTACTAATTCAAGAGACCAAAGAAAAACAGGCTATTCAGCTGTCAGATCACACAAGACCTTTTTAATACTTCAGTCTTGTGGAAATTTTGAAGCAGAATTTTTTTTAAGATCCCATTTTTGTTTTAATGACTTAAAAAAGAAACTGCCCTTATGGGGGAAAAGAGCATATAAAAGGCAATAAACATTTAATGATCCAATAATTGGTTATATCAGAGCAATCACTGTTCAGTAATTAACTTCTCTCAGCTTGCTCACTTGATATTTTGAGCACCTTTGATAGGCCCAGAATCATCCACAGTTTTTATATAATAAGCTAAAACCTTGCAGAGGAGCACAAAACACAACAAAGTTTCCAATTACTCATGCTTATCTCAGCGTCTCTCCAATGTGTGTTTTTTTTTTTTAATAAAATGCCAAGTGATTGGCAAACCTGAAAACATATTAATCCTTTAGCGTAGAGTGGGAATTAAAAAATAACAATGACATTACTGCTAAATTGTAGGGGCTGAGGACTGGGTAACAAGGAGGGGTTAAAGGAAAACACAACAGAAAATTATACCTTAAAAGATAACAGAAAAATAATAATAATAATTAAATCACACCACCAGGAAAGAACACAAAGAACAGCTGGTATGTTGTTACTATGCAAAATTACAATTAAGCTCAGGTTAATGTCATTTCCAACTAATTACCCACAGTCAGTTGGGAGCGACATCCACCACTGGAGTACACAGAAAGATTTCACTTTACCTGCTCCAACGGTTTTCCCCAGGCACTTCTACCTGCCCTCCAGACAGGCTCCTTGCTATGTTTAAAGGCACGCAATTCACTTCTGCCAAAGAGCAGATGATAGGAGTGGCTGACAAACACCTCCTTCCGTCATGCTTCTAGGCATGCTACTTCTTTCACACCAAAATATTCACAGCATCTTCTCCACAACTCCTATGTTCCTCTGACATTTTTTTCCTCCCCCTTTTCACTCCCCTCCCTGTGCAGAATCTTTTTAAAATACCCTATATGAGGGTTGGGGAGGGGGCTCAGGAAGAGTGTTTGCCTGGCTTGAGCGTGAATCGGTTGGAACCCAGCACCACATACACAACTAAGTGCCGGAAAGACAAAAAAAATAGGTGAAATATAAAGTTGACAGAGAGAGAGAGAGAGAGAGAAAGGAAGATGAGGAGGAAGGAAGCAAGGAATTCAACCAACCCTGTATAGGCCAGAGCAGTGCCTCTGAGGTTACTGCACTTGCCTGGCATGCAGACACGGGTTCAAACCCCAGCACCACACACACAATGAAGTGTCAGAGTAACGAAAGCCACATGAAAAACTAAATTGATTCTCTCACTCCCTCTCTAAAGAAAAAAGAAAATACTGGTCACTTCACATTTCAAGTATCAATTTTAATACTGAGATACTCAACAGCTTACACTTATTAAAGGGTTACTCATGTTTTTTAACCTACATTTTCTTTTAACCAGCCCTCCACCCCCACCCAAAATAAGGGAATGCTTAGCATAATCAAGGCCCTGGGTTCAAACCCCAACACACATATATACACACCATCTACCCAAAACAAACCTGCCACTCCCTTGGCTAAAAGTCTTATTCTGCCCAAGGATGAGATTCTCTCCCAGACACTGCCATCTGAAAGGACTGTGTAAATAAACACAATGGAACCATGTCTCACAGAGGCTGTGGTGTCCATGTCTGACAGCAGACACACAGCCAGAAGCACCCTCTTCCTCTAAGAGGAAGGCAAGCTAATCTGAAAGACCTTTCTGAGTCCTCTTCTGCTCAGAGTTTTAGAGGAGACACAAAGGTCTGACAGCCCTGAACAAGAAAGAATCTTCAAATCTAAACCACTTGGATCTCCTATTATCCACACTTTGCACTGCCCCAAGCCCAACACTAACGCTCCTGCTTCACATGCACCTGAAAGCAGAGAGCAGATAATTTATCTGTCACTGGCACCTCTGAGAATCTGGGGTAATGGGCAGCAGTTTCTGTACTACTAACAGACAGCAAACTGCAGAGTACCATACAGATTTCAGTTCCTCTCTCAACACTGGAATATTTAATCAATGCACTGGAACAAAACAAGCCTCTGATGTACTTTTGGAAAGATGGAAAGCCAGAGCAGAGTGACTGGATTCTTGTCACCTGGTTAGCTGATATCAAGACAAGAAAGTGTGAGGCAGGGTGGGGAGGGGAACAGCTATTACCTCCAGAGCCCACACCTGCCAGCAAGTACAGGGAGGCAGCTACTGCCACGCAGTTATCAGTCATCAAGAACTCTCTCCCTCACGTGCAGGGTTCATTCCAAGTCCCTTTATCAAAAGCATCCCTTTCCAAAGAAAATAAACAGGCAAGCCTGGTCTTTTAATACAGCTAGAATTTCTCCCACTAAGAGTCTAATGATTCAGGCTGGAGCAGGGGCTCAGTAGTTGAGGCGCTTACCTGGCATGCATGAGGACACAGGTTCAAATCCCAGCACCACATACACAATGAAGTGTCAGACCAACAAAAGCCACGTGAAAAACTAAATAAAACTGATCCTCTTCCTCCCTCCCTTTCCCTCTATCTCACTGTCCCTCTCTCTTTAAAAAAAAAAAAAAAAAAAAAAAAAAAAAAAAAAAAAAAAAGAAAAGTAAAAGCGGGGAACACCTCAGAGAGATTTCATTACCTCCGAATTTAAATACTCAGATGGACTGGAATGAAGGAGAGAGATTCTGGGTCAGACAGAGAGGAGGGAAGAATTTCTTTCATTTTTGTTAACCAAAAAGCCACCTTTCATCAGGTACCAGATAAAGATACTGGCCATGGAGACATGTTTCCTAAGTTACCTGTTTACTAGAGTCTTCTGTCATGTCTATTAATCTGCTCTTATGCTCTTATGCATTTTTGGAAACTTGTCCGGCCCCGGCCGGCAGGGACCGGACAAAGCATTCAACTAGACCCATTTCTCCAAATTCTTTTTTTTAAAGAAAGAGAGAGGGACAGTGCACACGAGAGAAAGACAGAATCAATTTTATTTAGTTTCTCATGAACTTCAGTTGCTCACACACTTCATTGTGTACGTGGTGCTGGGGTTTGAACCCGCGTCCTCGCGCATGCAAGGCAAGCGCTGTAACCGCTGAGCCACCGCTCCAGCCCGTCTCCAAATTCTTTATTTCTCCCTTTACTGCGGCTAAAGGCCTCCAGGCGCTTCCCGCCTTCCCTCTCTTTGAGTCTAGGCCCTTAAGGCATTACATTTAGAGTCAAGGCTACTCACATTCAGAGTCCTTGTTTCTATTGCCATACCAGAGTCCTTATTTCTGCAGCCGAGGCTCTTACCGTTTGCATCTTCTACCGCTGCTGATCTCTCCACCGTCTCTGCTGCTGCTGCCTCTCTGACTCTCTCAGGCAGCAGGTGGTGGTCTCTCAGGCAGCTTGCGGTCGTCTCTCTGCTTTCCTCCTGACTGCTGCTTGCTTCTTCCATGCTGCTTCTTCTCTGACTGCTTCGGACAGGGCTGCTTCCTTGCTCGCCTGCTTGCTCTCTGGCTGCTCTCTCTGCCTGACTAATCGCTACTCTATTTATCCATTACAATAGCCAATAGGGGTACAATGCAAACACGTTTATACAATTGTAACAAATGAGTGGCCTAATGGTTTAGTCATGCGGTCAGGCATTACGTCACTAAGGAAGATACAAGCCAGCTGGGTCAGAGTTGTTTACCACCAATTCTTCTACAAGCCAGCTGGACCTCATGTTGGGGGAATCCCCAACAGAAACTATTATGAGAATATTTTCAGTGAAATCAAATTCTGAGAAGATTTATCTTATAGCCTGTTTTTTTAATATACTGCAAGCACTGACAATCACTGTCAGAAATTAATTCAAGGCAGAAACAAAATATAGAAAAATACAAACTTCACATCACCAAAAAACTTAACAGAAATAACTGTGATTAAGAAACACTCATTACAAAAGAATTTTTTTTCACTTACGCCTTATTATGTTATCAACCTTCTATCTATGATTTCTTGGGGTCTGAGGAGGAGTGGAAGAGAAAATGTGAGGAAATGACATATCCAGATGCTCTTGGCAAAGTTCTATTTCTTGCCGGGGTACTAATTACTTAGGAGTTCACTCAGTGGTAACTGAAATGTACACTTTTTCAGGGTGTGTTCTATTTCACAATAAAGTAAGTTTTAAAAACAAAATATCACATGAATGATTTGTGCTTCAGAAAGTGTTTGGTGGCACAGAATTTATTTTTTATTAACAGAGAGGGACAGTGGTGGGGGAAGAATATCAATCTTTTTTTTTTTTTTTAAAGAGTGAGGGACAGTGAGAGAGTCAGAGAAAGAGAGAAACAACTTTATTTAATTTTTCACATGGCCTTAGTTGCTCCAACATTTAGTTATGTACGTGGTGCTGGGGTTTGAACCCGGGTCCTCATGCTTGCCAGGCAAGCACTGAAACTGCTGAGCCACCGCTCCAGCCCGAATATCAATCTTTATTTAGTTTTTCATGTGGTTTTCTTTGCTCTGAGACTTCATTGTGTATGTGGTGCTGGGGTTTGAACTCGAGTACTCGCACGTGCCAGGCAAGCACCGTAATCACTGAGCCACCGCTCTAGCCCAGAAATTATTTTAAAACACCACCAATTCTTCTGTCCCAAGGAAACACTCAAAAATATTTTATAAAACAGTGATTACACAACTTTTGTGTACAGCAGCTTGCCATAACTCCTTGGCCAAGAGGAGTGGTGCATGCCTATAATCCCAGTTATTTGAGAGGCTGACACAGGAGAATCATCAATTGGAGCCCAGGGGAGCTTAGTGAGACCCTGTCTCAAAGAAAAATTTTTAGAGGTGTTGGGAATGTAGGTCAGTAGTAGAGTGCAAGGCCCTCACCTCAGTTCAATCTCCCAGTACCACAAAAGATTAAATTAAAAATAAAATTTTAAAAAGGGTTGGAGATGTAGCCCAGTGGTAGTGTTTGCCTACTATGTGCAAGATCCTCTGGTTCAACCCCTGGTATTGCAAGAGAGAAGGAAGTGGGGTGGAGAGAAAGGGATGGAGAGAGAAAGTGGGGTGGGGAGAAATATTTAATAAGCTGGGGTGCAAACATGCAATTGGGTTTTGGTTTGGAAACCACTGCAAAAGTCAAAAACATGTGATTTGCAGGTCTAAAACCATGTAATCCACACTCTCCATACCAAAATGAGTGATGAAAAGTCACCAATATTTGGAAAGTTTTGCAGAAGCTTTAATGACTAAAAGGGTATTCTCTCACCAAATATAAGATACTTGGAGGAGGATTTCATGAATATTTTTCTCACAATTACATCTCCCCTAAAACAAATATGATGTTACAAATCACTATGTAACTCCTACTGGGAAACCCCTCCTGAAAATTTAAGAACAGAAACTGCAATTACTAGTCTGTGGTCACATGGAATTCTGGCTCACTGGCAAAATCTGAACACACAGTATCAAAGATGACCCAATTTTCATTACTATCATGTGTCTTTGAGAGTTCTGATTTCTAGATAATCAATGACAGGACCAAAGTCATTCCGCTACAAACTCAAAGACGAATTGTAGCCCACAGTTTCTAACCCTACACAAAACTACCCATTATATTACAGATTCCCGAAAGACCCCTTTGAAGGGTTAAATCTAAACTGCATTTCCCCTTTCAGATTGACAGCTTCTAATTTTAGATAACCACATTAATCTAGGTTGAAGCTTTGTAACAAACTGAATTTTGCTCTCAGGCACTCAGGAGGCAACCTCAATTCAAGGTACAGCACTACCCCAAGACCTTTTATCTGAAAACACAACTGGTAAGCCTGCTGGATAATTTGTTTTAGGGTACAAAAGCACTTGTTTTCAAACAAACCATTAGTCAAGGAAAGAGGTTACAATAAAAGGAATCATGGTATCAAAAGAAAAAAAATCAGAATACAGAAGACTCAAAAGCACTAAGAATCAAGGTGACCCTTTCTAGCCTTTTTTTTTTTTTTTTTTTTTTTTTGGGTCAAATAAGAAACAGCTCAACAAGGCTTGTAATGTGTTTAGACCTTCTTCAGCTAGCTATCTGTTTTGTCCCACAATGTGGGTTAAAGTAAAAAAAGATCTAATGGAAAAAAACAAACCATTCTATGAACCCAAAATCATACAAAACCCAACTCTGAAAGTAGCTCTTACATTTTCTGTAAATATTTTCTCTCCATTTTAAGCCCACCAAAGAGCATAGGAAGATGTCCTGAGGAGTAGGTCAGATAATCCTACAGGCAAGTGATAGTTTTTTGTTTTAATTAATAGAGAGGGAGAGAGAAAGAGAGAGAGAGTGTCAGAGTCGATTTTTTTAGTTTTTCATGTGGTCTTCATTGCTCTGACACTTTTTTGTGTGTGCGGTGCTGGGGTACCAACCTGGGTCCTCGCATGTGCCAGGCAAGCACCTTAACTGCTGAGCCACCGCTCCAGCCCACAAATGACAGTTTCTAAAACGTCTACCACCCTCCTCTACAAGGCAACATCACTCAGTATCTCGTTAATCTAGTTTATCCACAAGAGTACCAGTGACACAAATTAAGTTCACAAAATTTTAGTCCAGTTAAATGCTTATGATACTTTTAATGGAAGCAATACAGTGCAATGGGAAAAGCAATGACCTATATATTAGGAAACCTGGGTTCTACATCTCTGTCCTATCACTAACTTGCTAGGTCAAACACAACAATTATGTAACATCATTTTCTAGATCTCTAGTTTCTCATTTATAGTAAGATGCCAGACTACAGCATATTATCACCTCTGAATGTTTGGGGAAGACGGGGTGAAAGCCCTAGTAAAACAACATCAGAATAAAACCCTTTATGAAATATTAGTTATTCCATTATGCAATGATTCAAGTCAGATACCAAAAACCTACTGAATGACCCGGGGCCTAAACTCTGTGCCTGTTTCCTCTCCTATAAACTTGGGTTCATAACAGTATCTACATCATGGTACCACTGTGTACGGATGGCATGAGTGGATTTTAGCAATTAAAACAATACCTGGCTCATAATAAGCGCTCAATAAATGTATCACATATTATCATTCACACACCCATGCTAAGCAGATGTGAAGACCAAACTCACAAGTAAGTATCCTTTTCAAAGGAAGTGGAAGCAGAGATTTTCCATCGGTAAGTAAACTCTGGTGCAATCTTCTCTTCTGCGAGCCCTCAGAAGTCCCTGCCCTTATTTCCAAACCTACTGATTTAAGCAGATGCATACACATAGCCCCCAAGGATCCACAGATTTCTGAATCCACCAGGAAAGTCTAAATTGGGGGAGGCAGGGGAGTTTCATTCCCTTGAAAAACAACAAACTCCCCTCTCATTTCTCACCTGCCTTCCCACACCCTAAAGTCAAAAATCTACTTTAGGAATCCAAAAGCTGGTTAAAACAACACATTCTTGCTTTTCTGTTATTTTAGATGATTTTCTCTAAGACTCCACAGGTATACAGAGTTCTTCACAGGCTAAGATATCTTTCTCCCCTTCGGTCAACAACTGCCTGATGAAGATGATACTCCAAAAAGGAAATCCTATCAACCTCCATCTTCCACCCTTTAACCCAAAGCTTTAGTATTTCTTTTTCAGTAATTTTTCCCCCTATATTTTCCATTTTCAAGATCCATTTTATTAACTCCAAATATCACCTCTAAGGCATTCCCTCTATTCAGGGCTCTAATGGTTTCCATCAGTGCCTAATTCCCCTGACTGCTGTGGAAGAATGTGACAGTCTTCTGACCAAGTCTTTCCAAAGAAAATAACCTGAAATAGTCTGGCCCAGTAGAAAGCCTTACAAATAAAACTTTGATTTTCTGTCCTCCTTTCCCTCATATTCATAAGCACATGGATGTTTTAGGGATTTCACTTCAAAAAGAGAAGCAAGTATCATTTCTTCGTCATCTTTCCTAAGTTTGAACCTTAGCTGTACATCATTCTCATCATGTTAAGTTGCTAAAATAAAATTCAACCAATTCCAAAAATTCCTGTAAACTTTAATGTCCCAGAGCTTAAGTTCTCTGGAAGAAATACATTCATGAAAGCACTTGTAATCAAAACCTCAGAATAAAAAACACAAATTAAGCCAAATGAGGCAAAAACACTTCTCTACCCAAAAGATCCCCTGGGGCTTTTCTAAAGGAGGATCACAGCTCCTGCACCTTTAACACAGCCCCAATCACCACAACAACATTCCTTGCTGGTGTCTGCTTGCTGAGTTCTCTTTTTTGCCTCCAGTGCTTAGAATGGTACCTGTACTGTTTAAAAAAAAGCAGAAACTGAAGGAAGGAGAGGGGTGCTGCAGGGAGCTAAGGCCCATAGCAGGTTGTTCAGCCTAACATAATCCATAATTGACAGCAAACCCCCCTTCCCCTTCTCGCCACACTGGTGCCATGTCCTGAGCTGCAGTTGCCTCCCCCACTCCCGCCATGATGTTCTGCATCATCTGGAGCCTCAAGGAACAGAACCAATGGACTAAGACCTCTAAAACTGTGAACTCCAAAATAAACTTCCTCCTCTAATTGTTCTTGTCAGATCTTTTGGTCACAGCAATGAAAAGGCTGACTAAAACACCAATCTGGTGGCATGGCACAAGGTGCTGTACACATTACTTCATATTTTACTGATAAAGCTGCTACACAAGCCATAAAAATACTAATAATGAGCCCTCAACTGCCATCTTATAGCTCAGAGCTTTCCTATAAAGATGTGTGTAACTAGGTTTTCTCAATGAAAACTGTCTCCACTGACTCCCAAGATAATTGTGCAACTTTCACTCACCCCAAACACTTTCAACAGACGGTGGGCCACAACACTTCTGAATTTCTGAGTCCCCTTTCTAATGCCTCACACCTGATCCCTAAGTATCTGAAGCTTTCTGACAAAAATTTGAATGTATACTCAGCTTGTTTCACAAAGTTATGGCAGAGGGAAAAATAGAATCAGGAAAAGAGCTCCCCAAGACATCACCTCTCAGAATCCTGGAAAGCAGAACCATATTAAAGAGTGTTAAGTGAAGGGGCTGGAGCAGTAGCTCAGAGTTTACGGTGCTTGCCTGGCATGCATGAGTAGGTGGTTCAAACCCCAACACCACACACAAAACGAAGCGTTGGAGCAACAAAAGCCACATGAAAAAACTAAAATTTGATTCTCTCTTTCTCTCTCACTATCCCTCTCTCTTAAAAAAAAAAAAAATTAAACAGTGTAAGAGAAAAAAATGAAAAAATAAAGGCCAGGAGTCATCTGAGAGAACCCAGTGAAAACAAACCAACACACCCTCCAAACAGAGGGTAGCTACCCCCACTGCACTCTAGAATTCTCTGGGGAGTGTTTAACCTGTCATTTAGATTTATATGAGTGGGGCCTCCTTCCTCTCTCCCAAAATGCAGACTTTTTATGAACTCCCAGAGTATTCAAATGTGTGGACAGGTTTGACAATCCCCCAGTTCTGGGTTCCTCCTCAGGCAATACATGTTAAAAATGACCTGAGCCAGTAGAGTGGCACGTGCCTGTAATCCCAACATCTCGACTGGAGAGGCTGAGACAGGAGGATCACAAGTTCAAAGACAGCCTCAGCAACTTGGTAAGGCCCTCAGTAACTTAGGGAGACCCTGTTTCAAAATAAAATAAAATAGATCTGGAGATGTGTCTCAGTGGTAAAGAGTGCCCCTGGGTTCAATTTCCTCAACCAAAAAAGTAAATAAATGAAATTAAAATAACCTGCAATTAAAAAAAAAAGTATAGTACGGTTTTTAAAGCTGGTGGTAAGTGCATAGGTTTCGGTTATGTTATGATTTGTACTACTCCATATTTGTAAAATGCTTCATAATCATATATACATATGCATGCATTTTTATACAACTTATTTTGAAGCAAGCTCACAGTGTGTTGGTCCTCAAAAGAGCAATTCTAAAACGAATTTACATTCCTATGGATTACACGCACTGGTGGAGTCTGGGGCTTTTTATTTCACTGGGGGGAAAAAATCAAGATGAATTCAATTTGATCTGCAGACTTGAAAATGCTGACTTGCATTCTGTAATATGCTTCACAATATATACAGGCCTTGAGAAGTCCTCCAGTCAAATTCATCTCAGAAACACCAAAGGTATCTGCTTAACCAGCAATCCACCTAACATCAGCAGAGTAACCAGGCCTCAGCAGCCTGGCTGTGAAATCCTCTATATAACCAAACACCCAGAGTCACAGTTGGGACAAGATGGCATTCCTATAAAGGTACAGCTCTAAAACCATTAAAATGGGGATATGAGGAACATATTCCAATGAAAGTTCATCTAGGAAAAAAAAACAAACATTCCCCTTCTCCTCATTGGAGAGGTGGTACAGGCTCAGATAGTCTCAGTTCAACTCCTGCCTCTACAACTTTCTCTGCACCCACCCTCTCCTACTGGGCCCCCATACTGGTGATTAACTCCAGGGGCACTCTACTAGTAATTTATACCCCCAGTCTTTTTTTTTATTTTTATGTTGAGACAGGGTCTCACTAAGTCACTGAGACTGCTCTTACCCCTGTGATCCTCCTGCCTGAGAGTCTGGGATTACAGGCAAGCAACACTGTACCCAGCCCTTCCTCCACAACTTTATCTACAACCCTGCAGGTAAGTTATTTCATTTCTCTGCACCTAAGTTTCCTCATCTCTAAAATATTAATAATAAAGTCACCTACTTCACAGCATTGTTTTCAGAGTTAAATGAGATAACGCATGTAAAAGCTCTGGGTATCAAGAAAGCCACAACAAGCGATAAGCACTTGGAAAATACAAGCTGGTGTTAAAATTATAATATGTAAATAGTGGCAGATTCAGGCACCAAAGAGCAAAGCTGCTTCCCAATTTATAGCAACCCAGCACTGGAATTCTGTACATTTTTGAAACACGTCTTTTGGAAGAACCATAACCAATAAACAGGAAATCCTCAGGTCCAAAAGGATGTTCCCTGCCTCCACAGGCATAGAACAATGGCAGCAAGGTGCAATGAGAAACTACCATACAGAAATATAACATGTGGGCTCTAGATCTGGACTTGTTTGACTACCAGCTGTTTGACTTTGAGGAAATTCAAAACCACATTTTCGGTTAGGAAATAAAGAGTTTGGCAGTCACTTTTAGCTATTTTTAAGCTTCTTCCACCACTCAGATTTAAATGCCCCATCTCTTCCTCCTCTCTTTCCCACACTGGCTCCATTCTAGCCACGTGGACTTCTACAATCCACCAAGACTCCTTCTTCAAAGCCCTCACACTTCTTCTTAACTCTCCTTAAATCCTCTTCTTCTGGCCATCCATATTACCTGCACCCTCACTTCCTTTACGTTTCTGTTCCAATATCATCTCATTGGAGAAAGCTTATATAAGTCACTTCTGTAAAACAGTACATCAGCATAAATACACTCTAACCGTTCACCCTGCTTTATAAAAACCCCCATCACTAACACATTATGTGCTTGCTTATTTTCAATGTTCCCCCTACCCCCTGCTAGAATATAAAGTCCATAAGCATAGATACCTATTTCTCTTACTTAAAATATAGCATTCCCTATACACAGAACTGTGCCTGTCTGACAAACTAAAATTCCCAATATTTTTTTAAAAAAGAGCAAAGAATCCAGATGCTTTTCTCTTTCCAAAAATAATCTTACCCCTGCTTATAAAACAGATGAAAAGGATGGGCTTCTTCTAGTTGAATAATGTCAGGAATTCTACCCAGATGACTCAGTGTTCCCTAAGGAACCCAAAACCATTACCCAAGATGATCACTGTTACATTCTGAATGTGAGGTGTCCCCCAAAAGCTTACCTGTGACCATTCAGGAAGGCTGAGGTGGAATGATTAGGTCGTGAAAGCCTTAACCCAATCAGTGAGTTGATCCCTGTACGCGTGTAGGGATTAACTGGCAAGTGTAGGCTGGAAGGTAGGACAGAGGCGGTGGGTCACTGGGGGCGTGCCTGTGTATACATTCTGTATCTGGTGGGAGTTTCGCTCTCTGCTCTGCTTCCCAATGTGATGCCTTGAGCTCTCTGCTTACTGGAGCCATGCTTCCTGCCATAAGGCTCAGCCTCACTTCCAGCCCCAAGGGAGCCAGTCTTCTACAGACTGGGACCTCTGAAACTGTGAGCCCCTAAATAAATCTTTTCCTAAAATTGTTCTAGTCGGGTCATTTAGTCATAGCAGCGAAAAAGCTGACTAAAACAATCACCAGTTCCTTACCAATCAAAGTCCACACTATTTGTGTGAGACACCAAAGAGAAACATTACATGTATGAATGACTCTACTCTCTAATTTCACTTACAACTGACTGGCAGCTGCAAAAAAGACCCTGAAATTCAAAGCATTCCATGTTCCGTAACTGTTGCACACCTAAGACATCTACGGCAGATAGTAAGCGTACATCTTTCTATGTTCTGTCACATGGTCCCTGTGTTTCAAGGATCTATCACTGAGCTGCAATAGTAGGCTGCTACATAGGCTGCGATAATCTTATTCCTCCTAACAAAAAGGAAGAGGGACAATCAACGTTGAACCTGTATGGAGACGGTTGGTCTACAATGGAGGAAAATTCCAGAACACATCAGCCACTTCATGCCTTCATATCTCAGCTACTTAATCATCTAAATGACCACCAAATAAAATCATCCCTAAGATGGCCTGTTTGGGGCTCACAATCAGGAAAACAGAGGTTCAGTCTCCTAAGAAACAGTTCTGCACAAGGCCTCAACAGTCAGAAGGAACCCTCTTGAGAAGCCAACTGACCACAATACTGCGTTGGGGACGTAGATACAATAAAAGC
Source organism: Aplodontia rufa (assembly GCA_004027875.1). NCBI lineage: Eukaryota > Metazoa > Chordata > Mammalia > Rodentia > Aplodontiidae > Aplodontia > Aplodontia rufa. The sequence goes on from PVKS010002474.1 coordinate 18,450, forward strand.
CTCTTTTACAACTGCTGGAAGACACGAAACATATTCAGCAAATAAGCAAGGTGTTTACAAGTATCTGTCATCCCTGATTAAAAAGCATAGCAATCCATCCTCTTAGCACTGTAACCCACGAACCAAGGACAACTTAATCCCTTTACGTGTCTACATGTTTCTAACGACACCACTGCTGAAGTACTTCTTGGAAGATGGAAGTAATGACAAAGCACATCACCAGGAAAGCAATTATTATATGCTGCACAACCATTTTACGATGGCCATATGAACTGTATTTCTGTAATAAATTTTCAAATCATAATGAGCACATATATTTCTCTGTCCCTAATTCGAGGTACATCATACTAAACAGCTGAAATATGGACAGCATATGTAGAAACCTACAAGAATGCTAAAGACAACACCCACTGCTCTGATGGAAACTGACAATCATCTGTGAGCTCATATTCACACTTTCCTGAATCAAAAACATCACAAAAGGGTATTTCAAACCACCAAACTAGGCAACTGGGCAAGGAAGGACTCAAAGAATAGTTTTTTAAAAATTAAAAAGTTTAGGGGCTGGAGCGGTGGCTCAGCGGTTTCGGCGCTTGCCTGGCAAGCACGAGGACCCGGGTTCAAACCCCAGCACCACATACACAACTAAGTGTTGGAGCAACTAAGGCCATGTGAAAAACTAAATAAAGTTGTTTCTCTCTTTCTCTCTCTCACTGTCCCTCTCTCTTAAAAAAAAAAAAAAATTAAAAAGTTTATAAAAACCCTCAGGGTTCCTGTAAGAGTTTAAAATCTGAGTTGGGCTCTAGAGCTAACGTACACGCATACATCAAATTAAAGCATAAGAAATCATTTTTAAAACCCTAGGCTTAAAGGCATGGTTCCTATTATATTAGATTTTTATAGTTAAATTTCAAAGGAAATGCTGTGACTTTGGTCTCCCCCACCCCATAGTAGACAGAATTCTACTATACTTCCACTTTGGACATGCAAAAGGACAACTATACTTGGTGAAGTAGTTGGAGTGATGGGTAAGATTGCGTGTCTCAGAGCACGGTGGTTCCAAGAAGAAACTATCACCTCTCCTCAAGAGAAAGACCTTCCAGAGAAATGTTTAACTTGTCTTCATATTCACCTAGAAATCTTTTGAAATTTTAGTCCCAGAAAGGGCATGGGGTATGTGTTTTGTTTTTGGTTTGGGGGGGAAGGGTATTTATGCTACCGTCTCTTCACCCTCCTGTGGCCTGTTTGCCCTAAGGGACAAACTACATGGAAGCCCAGGGCAGATGAGGAGGGGGCTTCTCAAGAACATACAGTACCCTAAAAGCAGCTGGAATTTCTATCTGAAGCAAATCTAACAGTCCCATTCATTAGCATACTCTTTGTAGCATAAACAAACCCCAGCACGGCAGAGTAGGGTATGGGGAAAAATATTGTACAAATATCCTTAGAATAATAACAGGAAATAATGATGAGAAAATAATGGACTATTTGTCACCATGTACCTTCAAGAAATAGATATCAAGAAAAGCAAAGAAATATTTATTAGTCTTTCACCAGAAGAATGGAAAGGTATTTTTTTATTGTGGAATAGATTTCCTGAGAGAACTGTCACTTCCTGAACAGTTTAAAAGCAGACAAGACAAAATACTTAGGAATCTCAGAGATTCCTAACAAGCACATTAAACTTCCATTCTCCAATTTTACACTTTTGTTCCACGGGGCTGTCTCAGGAATTCAGAGGTAAGTAGGTCTAGGGATTTGCAATAGGGACAGGTATACAGTAAGCCCTCAGTTCACGAGCATGAACTGTTGCCATTACTCTAAAATCTACCTAAGTAATACTAACTGGGAAAAAGTCAGATTCTAATACAAGGAAGGACACTGAAACAAACAGAAAACAGCAACAACAAATATGCTACAGACACACAAAATAAGCTTCAGCTTTAAAAAAGACAACAGGGCAATATGGAGGTAACTATGGTTTAAGATCAAATGCATATCATATTGTCACTTTATGTGCTTTTATGATTGTAAAACTACTCAACTGTTAATTTTTTAAAAAAGAAAAAAAAATAAAACACATCTAGGGGAAAAAAAGATAAGGGCTGGGGAAACAGCGGTAGAGGACTTGCCTAGCATGATCAAAGCCTGAGCTCCTTAGCCAGCACCACAAAAAATATTTTAAGAAAAAGAAAAGAAAGGCTAGAGCAGTGGCTCAACGATTACGGTTCTTGCCTGGCATGTGTGAGGACCCGAGTTCAAACCCCAGCACCACGTACACAACTGAGTGTTGGAGCAACAAAAGCCACATGAAAAGCTAAATAAAGTTGCTTCTCTGTCTCTCTCTGTCCCTCTTTCTTTAAAAAAAAAAGAAAAGAAAAGAAAGAAAAGACAGGAGTTCCCTGCCTGGTAAGGCATTCTCTCCTCCAAGAGCCTATTTTTATAACTAGAAAATTCTCTGTAACCAAGATAATTTTCAGGAGCAACGAAGAAAAGAAAACCCATTTAAAGCTTTCAGAAAATCAATCTGTATTCAAAACAGCAGTATAAAGGGGTGACCAAGTGAGGCAGAACTGCTACATTTCCTGATCTTAAGCAAGTTAACAGCCTTCTCTGAGCTTTGGTTTCTTCAACTCAAAAACTAGTATCATTGCTTTTTTCACAGGGTTAGTTCTACAACACAATGAATGCAAAACTTCACACACAATGCCTGGCACAGAGCAAAGACTCAGTAAATAGCAGCTTTCTTTTCAAAACTCTTTTCATGGATTTTCTGTAGAAATAAGTCAATAGTAAATAAGCACTGAATATCTACTATGCATGGATTACTGAGTAAAGAAAGAAATAATTCTGAGAGCTTCAAACATCCCCTGAAGGATATATGTAGGGAGAGAGCAGGGGCTAAAGGCAGAGCATGAAGGAAAATAAAACACATTAGGGGCTGAAGCAGTTGCTCAGTGGTTATGGCACTTGCCTGGAATGTGCAAGGACACAGGTTCAAACCTCAG
>PVKS010002474.1:21557-45937 GCA_004027875.1 Aplodontia rufa
AAAAAAAAAAAAAAAAAAAAAAAAAAAAAAAAAAAAAAAAAAAAAAAAAAAAAAAAAAGAATACATTAGAAATACAGGGAAATGGGTTGGCTTGGAGTGGCAGCTCAGCAGTTGGAGTATTTGCCTGGCATCCACAAAGACCCGGATTCAAACCTCAGCACCACATACGTAGTAACTAAGTGTCAGAGAAACAAAAGCCAGATGAAAAAATAAATAAAATTGATATCCTCCCCACCCTCCCCCTGCACCTCTCTTAAAAAAAAGGGGGGGGGAATAAAAGGAGAAAACTCTGGCCCTCTCATTTCTTAGGCTCCAATCATAACCCCTAAGTGCCACAGAGTAAGCCATTACAGAATATACAACAGAACGAAAAATTAATAGCACTTGAATTTCCCACCATCTCCCAAAGAAAACAATGAAGCATATCATGTCATGGTCAACACTTCAAAATCCCCTTTAGGCTGACCTTAAGATCTCAATGCATGGGAAAATCACTTTAGAAAGATGAAATAAATACTTCCAGAGGTAGGAAACAAAGTATATCTCACCTAATCCATATCTCAGTACTAATACAGTCAATTATATACCATCATTGTTATTCTCATCTGTGATTCCAGAAACAGACCGGCGGGTGGCAAGAGTTAAAATTAATTCTGGGTGTGAAATGTAGATAGAAGCCTAGTTTTAATGGGAAGGTTCCAAACTCCGAATGACTCAAAGTGAAGAGCCACAAGGCCAAAATATTTGACAATTCTTAAAAAGTTATGTAGGGAGGTAGAAGTAGGTCGAATGCTCAGGTGAAGAGTTTTTGATATTTTTAGATATTATATAAAATCACAGGAACTATTTCTAGAATTGCATTATATTTCAATATATCACATAATATATAATACAGTTATACCTATAATATAGCTATATTTGATAAAATATAGCTACCTTTACAATATAGCTATATTCATAATATATAATACTGCTATATTTACAATATAGCTATATTCAATATAATATAGCTAGATTTCTTCAACTGAAGGTGAGGTGGAATGGCTCATTTCTATATTAGATTAATAAAATATTTTAAAACAACAAACTCTCTTACACTGCAGGTTTTAACAATTAGGTACAAAATCACACCTCCCCTCACACAGGCTAAATTATCCCTCTCACCTCTCACCACAATTATCATTTACTTCCTGGCCTGGTACTCTAAGCTACCAAGTATCCTCAGAGGCTCACATCTGGAAACAAACACTGCCTTTGGGGGCCTCATCTGCTATGGGAGTGTGAGGGAGGGACAAAAACAAAAACTTCACACTGGCTCACACACTTCTGAAAATATCCAACACAGTATAAAAGCAACACGATAGAATTAAAACACACTAACACTGGTTAGAGAAAAGTATTTTTCAGAATAAAACAAGTAAATTTACTTCCCAGTTCCTGTAAAGGCCAGCTTCTTCCATTAAGGCCAATTCTAAAAATTTAGCGGAGGATGTTTCATCAGTTGAGAGGGCATAATTAGATGTTTTGATTAAAGCATTTTCCTCCCCTGGTTAACAAGATATAACAGATGTCACCGACTTCCCTAATAACAATACAGCCCTGCTTTTGGCATCTTTACAATTTTAAAGCTGAACTGTCATATAGAAAAATTATAGCTGGAGTGTCTCTGTACAATCATGACTCTGAAGTGGATATGACATGCCTGGACTCCCCAAAGGAACAGAGATGGAAATCATATTCCATACTCATAGCCACGTGCCCTCCTTAGAATGCACTTGAAAACCTAGCTCTGAAATCTGAATGATGTGGGCTTATTCAAATCACCACCAATTATTACTGGAAGCACCAAGCAAGTAAGGTATGAAACCTGAACAGAAAATGCAAATCTCACAGTCACTTTCTTCTAGGAGCACAAGGAACATATGAAGACAAGTGTCTCAAGGAAAGTACCAAAATCCCCACTTTCCTACAGAGAGGAAGGCTGCTGTACTTTGTTTAAAAAAAAAAAAAAAAAAAAACTCTTATTTTTCACAGCAAGTTACCAGAGATAGGTTTGCATTTTGAATGAAGGCAGAGCTTCTAATTGAAGTTCAACGCAAACATCCTGGTTTTACAACTCCATTAAGGACATCAAGCAAGAGTTAAAGATTATTCAGATCCTATGTCAGTCACATGTGTAATTTATGGGACAGCATATCAATCATGTCTTCTCCATATTATTTCCTACTTTCTGGTGGTAAGGTATTTGGTCTGCCAAATTAATATAAAATTACATTGCTGCTGCAAATCTAAACAATGCTTGATAAAAGATTAATAAAATAGCTGGGTTCTCTGAAACCACATGCACACACAGGGAAATTCATCAATGTCTTTTTATTTGCATATTTGGCTGACTGCCCCCTACAGCAAATATGTAAGACACAATGGTCAGGTATCCTAGTTTATGGCTTACAATTTAATTCAGCGTGTCAATCTGCTTCCGTTTTAATTACGTACATCTTGATATGCTATTACAATCTCATGAAAACTTCTTTTCATTATACAAATGGCTTTAAATACACATAACAAACACTTGTTATAAATTTTCTGGTTCAGCAATAAACAGATGAGATGCCTTAGCCAACACGTCATGTGGATTTAATATTTTGAGTCTTTATTCAGAAGAAACGTTTGGTTGAGTCTTCAACTCAAATATGTTCCAAAGTTCCCTTGTAATGTATGTTAATGCACTGTTGTTAAGTTGCTCTGAGTTTCCCTAGATTGCTAGGCTGAAGAAAATATTATACCCTCCCTTCAAAAAGTTAAACTGTTAAGCGCGCTACATTAAGGTCATCTAATAACCAAATAATTGTTTTATCTTTCCAGAGGACACTAATAATAATGAGCAACCCTCATATTATTACCCCTCCAAGGGAGGGGACAGTAGGGAAGAATTTTTTAAAAACATATGTATCTAGAAAAAAAAGCCAATGAATTTCAGGATGTTACCGTACCTAGAGAGAATGTGGGGTGGGGGAAAAGAATACTTTAACTAGATTCTTGATATTCATTAAGAATCAGAACATTACTTAGAAAAATAATGGGAAGCTTTACAATCATGGGTGCTCATTCTGGTTTGTAATAATATTTTAAATCAATAGTCTTCCTTTCAAGTTCTCAATCCTGGAGATTGCCAAGTACTAAGGAGAAGTAGAGTCCCCTCATTTCACTATGTAACTGTCAGAGCCTCCAACTCCCAGTGGGATCTGGAGCAGGCCAATTAAGGCCTCTGAGCTGTGTTTTCATTTGCAAAATCAGAGGTAGAACTACATTACTAAAAATAAAGGACAGCAATGACTCAGTGAAAGGGAACCAAAGGGTTCGCAGAAAAGATGTAGGTCCAAACTTTAAGAATATTTATCTCAAAACTGTTAATACTCACAAGCAACTGAAGTGACCACCGTAACAAATAAGAAAAGAGCAAACTATAAAACAAAACAATGCACAATACCAACGCATTGTCGTCTTCTACCCTGGTTAAAGTATAAATTTACTTCAACTATTGAAAATCATTTCATAGAAAAACACAATCTAAACCTGTTATCTTTTTTTTTTCCAATTTAACATGTACAGAGTCAATGGATGGAAGTCACTGAAATTTCTTCATGTGCCTAGAAAACAAGTGATAATCTAATAGTCAACTGTTATTATCTATATCTTCATTCCTTTTTGTTTTTAACTATGGAAAACCATTCAGTGAACAAGGCTTAACCAGCAACCTTTAGCCTGCAAGCACAAGTGAACAAAGAGACCCAGAAAAGAAACAAATGAAGTCTACTTCAATACAACTACTGAAGGGTAACTGCAAAACTGTACTATAATCTCTTAATTTCTGTAAGTTCTAAAATATAACTGCCATCAGAAACTGTACGGAAACCCAAAATGAGTTTGCCTTTCGGCTGTAATAGAGGATAAGTTGTGAAGACAAAGAAAATGATATCCCTCAGTTATCACATTTTGACTCTAACAAAGACAGCCTCACACTCAGAATTAAGCTGCAATTTGAAAGCATTAGGTTTCACCCATATACACCCGTATAACCAACACTTAGAATCTGTCTTTTGCAGGCTGTGCCTTAGTAGCATTCAAGGGTACTAAGAATGTGAAGATTTTCTGTGCAAAAAAAAGAAATTCTAACCTGCATTAGCCATTTTCCATTACTTAACAACACTAGGCTTTCTGCTTTTCTGTGACTCCAATTTTACTGTACACGGGTTTTCCAGGGTTCAGAAGGTACAAGGAGGTATGTCATCATGATGTATACACAAGCCAAAATGACAGTGAAGCTTTTTAAAAATATCTGTATGTATAATGTATCATGTTTGTTCATGCAAACCTTGAACAGAATTCAGAAATTAACTGAGCAATCAGAAAGATGAGCTACACCAATCCAGAGAATTGGGGCAAACAACTTTCCCACATAGTTAATATCACACTCCAACAAATTATAAAAGCTCAAATAATGCAAGTTTTAAAAACTTTTAAAGTTTCCACATTTCATCCACAGCTTCCTAAATTTAATTACTTTTTTTTAATCTCCATTCATTATTTTGATGGCTCTACAGTAAGGGAGAAGGAAAGAAATAAGAGAGGCAGGCAACAAGTGGGTGATAATCTAAGTGGACCCTAAAATGAGAATGCCACATACACTAATGTGTGAAATAAATGCTTCAAAACAATGAAGCATTTCTGTGATTTCAGGCTTCAGGTTCCCTTAAAATGGATGGACTCAAAGACATGAATAGGACTGAGCCATAGAAGCCTGCACTTGCCTAGAACCCACCTTCCTAACAAGCACAAAGGTAGTGAGATGATATAAAATTCACTCCTTTCTTCTTCACTTACTAATAGTGTAAACAGTGATATGTATCCACTGATACCAAGACATGCAGAGCTATGACTACCCTTACCCTATAAGCTTGATAGAAGTAAAGCAAACAGAGCTCAGATCTGGAAGAAAGGATGGCACTTTGGGTCTCAGTCTCAACTCCTATGTCTTCCTTCTAGAGGACATTCAGAGAATATGTACAGATTCTATACCAGAAACAGTTCTGTCCCAACTAATGCTCCCAAATTGTTGGTGATACTCTTCTGTCTCAGGTTCTACAAAATTAATTGTAGTATTTTTCTTCCTAGCTTCAATTATCTGAGTTTTCAAATCTACCTGAAAATTTTTCCGAACTTTTTCAAAATTAGTACACTTTTATGAAGTTAGACTACATTTTAGTACATTACAACTCCTATTCAGGATAAGGGTAAAATAAATCTCATCCTCTGCATGCACACCCATGAACGAATAATATTCTCCAACTCCCTCCTTCCACCCCTTCATCAAGAAGTGCTGCCTGTCCTCTCCTCCACAGACACCTGAATCTTCTACTCCCTTAGGACCTAAATTATTCTGTAACAGCTAAACCTCAATTCATTTTTTCATTTGGGGACTTCATTTCCAACCATAACATTATCCCCCAAAAAATCACCATTTATTTTTTACATCATACACGATTGTTTTAAAGCAGCGTCAGAATCTCTTTGTCATCTGCAACACTTCTTTACTCATGGTGAATATTTGTTTTTTTGACCCTTTTCTAGCAAAGAGCTAGAGAACACCACTCTCAGGACCAAAGGCTTAATCACTAACTTCATGATTCTTTTTGATTCATTTATGCCTTGTCTACTTCCAAAAAATAGCTTCAGTGGTTAATTTCCACAGTTAACACGAGACACATGACTCGTCCTACAACTTTCAACCTCAGCCTTAGAGTAAAATACTGAAATTCAGTGAGTTAAAATGCTTAAACTCATAACCACACACACTATTCACACTCTCCTGTTTTCTAAACATTCTCATTCTTTACAAATTTCTCAGATCCTAACAACTTTGCACACTTTCAGAAGTGAAATGCTCAAACTAACCCATTTCCTCAGCAGTCCCACAGCCAAACGTTCCAAGACAGAAAGTGAAACAGGCAATGAGGACAGCTCTACAGCTCTCCTGGGCTCTGTTAACAGGAGAGGGGACATTCTGACCCTTTTGAATTATCACTTCATACACATGAGCAAACAGCAGCTCCTCTGACACCTCTGTTTCAGCATCAATGTCAACCTCCTTTCTTAGCCAACCACATTTTCCATGTTGCTAAAAAGCAACAACACATGAAACCACAAGGCAAAAAGAGAGGATAAGACATAATGGCTGGAGGGCAGCTTGGTGGCCTCAAAAATGAACTGCTATCACAATTGAAAGAGGTATTAATGAGAATCACTCACCAATACTCACCTCATGGTGGGGTTGCTAACAATCAGTGAAAAGGCTGACACCAGGCAGAAGAGGGGAACAGGAAAAGAAGTGGCCTAATTTTCCTCACTATTTACACCTCACACTCCCCTTGCCTCTCCTGCTCAAGCAGTGGCCTCCCATGCAACCACAAGCTTCTGTGCCTGATTTTCCAAGTTGCCTATCATCAGTCCACTGACCCAAGACTCAGAGATCACCAAATTCCAGGATCTGGAAGGATGTTTAGAAATCTTGTTCAGCATGTCCCCTACTGGTTTACAGATTACAATGCTGAGAGTAAAAGTACCCTGCAGTCAAATACGCTTAGCAAAGAAGGCCCACTGCCTTGTCTTCATTGACACACAAAATTCATATTCACCTAACACAGACTTCATTGAATTTTTCCTACCAAAACCCATCTGAGGGTATCTCACTCTGTTTTAGTCTGAAACACAACCTGTGAACATCCTGCAAAGCTATTTTCCTTGCAGCTTGAGAATCTTTTGCTCTACTCTAAATCTCTCCACTAATGAAGAAACAACACTTAGAGAACTTCCCAAACAAGGTCATACAATTAGTCTGAAGGGCCAAGCCTGGGACGAGGGTCTCCACAGCTCTATTAAGCCCATAACATGCACTTTTTTTGTTCCTTTCTTTCTGTGGTACTGGAGATTGAACCCAGGGATACTCTACCACTGGGATGCCTTCTTTCATATTTTATTTTGAGACAGGGTCTCACTAAGGTTGCTGAGGTTAGCCTCAAGCTCACAATTCTGCCTCAGCCTCTGACTTGCTGGAATTACAGGTGTGCACCAACCATGCAGAGCAACAAGCATTGTGCTTGCTTTTGTACAGAGCTTCCTTGCCCCCAAGCCTTGATTACAAGCAGCATCTTAATGCTCTTTCCTTCTGTGCCTTCTTTGGTATTTTAGAATGCTCTCCTGTTCTCCACTCCACCTTATCTCTACAAATCACTTCATCCTTCTAGGAGCCATCGCCTCCATGAAGACTTCTCAAACACTTCTGCCTATCTCTGAAAGTCCACTGCACTTAGATGATATCATTTATTCAAATGCCTGTTTCAAAGTTATTTTATAGGTGCTGAATTTATCAACTAAACTGCATACATCTGCAAAATGCTAGATACATCCATATATATACATATATAATTTTAGTTTTCACTGTACTCCTGATGTCTTGCATATATTAAACAACCTATAAATATTTGCTGTGATATAAGGAACATGATTCAGCTGTTTTTTAAATAAATGAATAAGTGAGACTTGACCATAATAAATTATTAGCACCTAACATGGCATATAAGTACATCAAATTTTGTACAGCCTATTTAAGACCACTGATGTGTGGGTAAGCCCTGAGACAGAGCTAGGAAAAGAAAACCACAGATGAACATCTTAAATACGCTCCTTTACCCACCAGAAGTGAATCTTCCTTAATTTTCACTAATTTTCTACTAATTCCACCAAATTCTTCTTTACTTCTCTGTGTCAGATGTACCAAATGAGGACATCCAAAGAACTCAGTGCACAAAAGAATGGGGGGAGTGGATTTGCAAAATCAAATTTTCAGCCACAATGCTCACATGACAAAAAGCCAAATAGAAAATCACCGTTATCTGGTGCATCATGATACACTGATGGTACTAGGACCCCAATTTGTACTTTCTTTGCAATAGTCATCTTATTTTTTTTTAAGTAGACATATCTGGGGTTATTTGCTCTATTTGGTCATTTAAAGACTATCCAGCTAAATAATACCATATCCAAATTGTAATTCTGCTTGTCCACTACATAATGAAAAGAACACCATGTTCAACTTTCCCCTCATCACCTACCTTCTTAATCTAAAACAATACTCTTCATAATCACACACTTGAACTTCAGGGCACAATTACTCAAGGGAAGTGTCCCTGCAGAATATGAAACTACCTCCACCAGTTTCACTGCCTATAAAGTGTGGGACTTGCCAAACTACCCTCATAGCTTTCATCATCTTAAATAAGATTTCAACAATAGTGAAAATAATCAGCATAAAAATGCAAACTCTCATTAAACAAGCTTATTAATTAATCTCCAAAATCTGTAAAATCATAGCTTGCCTGGAATTCTTTGTATCAGCACATTTTGTTGCAAGTTAGATTTTTTTTTTTAAGGGAAGCCCAAAATCAAGTTACTCAGGACAAAATCATGACATCAGTGTGTCCATTAATACCCGAAACATGCTACTCCTGGTTTGCCAGCTATTGCTATAAACTGGCATAAGCTATAAGCCTAGCTACACAAGCCAATATTTCTGGTTTCTTATCACAACATCATATCAGCAGCAGCCTTCAAGAGAGGTGGTTAACAACTGATTTAATTTCTAAACATAAGGCACAAAACAGTATGCATCTGGGGTAACTCTTGGCCTCTATAATAATTCTTACAATTTACAAACATGGTCTTAACACAAATTTATGTTCAAGTTCATAGTTTAGTTGCCTGTTTCCTAATCAGCCCTCATACTTCTTGGTGATAATTCAGTAAACCTTCCAAACTGAGTACAGTCATATACGTTCTGACCATCCAAAATGAACAGTGGGATAAGTTGACAACATACCTCTTTTACCAAAGGACCAAATATGATTTTTATTTCCTAGAGTATTTTTAATCTGAAAAGTTTATTAATAGCTTTCCTACAAAAGTTAGACCTATGAAAATGTGAACCCTAATAGCATATTTGATATATTAGGAACAGTTGTCAATTTCTTTAAGACTGATAATGATACCGTGGTGGTTTTATAGTTTTCGAGTTATTACAGTTTAGAGATTTACACACAAACATTTACCAACGAGAAAAGCAGGAATTTAAGTACATGCACTAGAGAAGGAACAAGATGACACATGAGTTGGCATTACTGAACTTGGGTATTGAGTGTATTGGAGTTTGATGTTCTGCTTGTCTACTTTTGCATATTTACATTTTTCTATGAAATTTTAAATAAACTTTTTTTAAAAGGCCTTTTATACCCACAAACATACATGATATTTAAATATGAAAGTGACACAGTATTCAGCTAACCAAAGTAAACTGACTTTTGAATCTAGAAAAGTAGAAAACTACAGTAAGGAAATAATAGTAATGGCACATTTTGAACTTGTGGTCATTTAAAAATTAAAAATTTTCACGCTCAAAATAAACAGAAATTAAATTAGCACATCTTCTCACTAAAACCAGAAGTATTGATATTAATACATCACAAGACCAAACAGCTACTTATTAAAAATAAAACAATCAAAAATAACTATATGTCAAATCCATCTCTATTAGGCCTTCAAAAATGGTCATGGGAATGCAGAGGTCCTTCTTGGTTAATGAGAGGAATCATGAAGAAAGCAGAACCACTTGTAACCATCTTTTACAAGTACTTTCCTAAACCAAGTACAGATTACCAAGGGTGAACCAAATTCTAGGAAACATTTTCTCTTAGAATACATGCTGCCATTTCAATCTCAATCTTAAAAGAGAGAGAGGTCACACTTTACAGTACCCACCCACCTTCGGCAAAGTTAAAGTCACACTTAGAATCATTCTAAATGGTGAGCCTCAACACTCAAAATTTAAGCCAATGCAACACCAGTTGTAGATCCAAAGTTGATTCCATCATTAACATCAAAATTGATGGTCACCACAAACACAGGCACCATCTCCTTGCTCCCCAACCACTGTCCACCATCCACCACCACCCCCAACAGTTAACAGAAAAGAACAATGCTAACAAGAAAACCGCTTTAAAAAAAAAAATTTTAACTTGACACCAGAACACATACATAGAAGTACAGTTACTATACTGATTCAAGCTTTTATTAACAAAGCTTCCATTTGTTTATGTGAAACAATACCATAATAACTGCAAAAAAAAATCAAAAGGAAAGGGAAAAGTTTTTTCCTTCAAGAATCTCAAACCCTCACATCAGGTGCATGAAAGGTTTTGTACTAAGAAAGCTGGACCAACTCTGCAGAATCTCAAAGCATTCTCTGTGTGTGGTATGAGCATTGGGGGAGGGGAAGGAAAGGGGGGGAGGCGGTTAGATTTATGGAGGCCAATGACCAACCAATCCTAGCATCAAATCAAATCTGTCCAGGCAAAGATAGTTTCCCCTGACCCCTAGACAGACCCCCTCTAGCTCCCTCCTCCCAAAACCCACCCCCCAGGAGCCTCTTAACAGGCAGGAAAATGTGATTTGAAAATCAAAGCTGCCTGCAGGTGCCTAAGGAATAAAGAAAGACACACATACAGACTCACAAAGCCAATCACTTTGGTAAAACACACACACATACACAAAAAGAAAAGGGTGAGGGACAACGGTGACAAGCCCTTCAGCAACCAGCGAGAATTTTAATGCTTTCCTCCCCGGTGTACCTGTTTCTGTCCTTCAACTACACTGCTCGTGTACACACACACGGGCATGTGTATGTGTATAGATAATACAATTAACCCTTTCTGTAACAGAGCTCCACACAGAACACAGAAAGAAATTCCATCCTTTCCTCTTCCCTCCCCTCCTCCCTCCTTTCTCCCAGCCAGGAGAAAACGCCCCCTTCCCCAGCTTCACCAAAAAAAAAAAAAAAAAAAGACAGGGGTGGGGGAGAGAGGGGTGGCAAAGAAACCACAAAACCCCATCAGTCTCTGATCCCGAGAAAGACACCCAGGAAAGGTGTGTACTAGACAGACACACACGGACATATGGCTCTGGAGAAAGCACAGAGAACCGTCCACTGGCGCCCCAAACCCAGCAAAGGGACTTCCACCAGCCAAGAAGCCATGATTGGGGAGGGAGAGAAGGAAGGAGTACGGGCAGAGCTATCCGTGGAGAGGGGGCGCATTGTTGTGATTCCTGAACCCCTTTCTTTCTGCCAATCTGCTGTGGAAGGGGTCCCGGGAGGGGGGCGCCGGGGAAAGGCGAGCGAGGAGACCCGGGGAGCGGGTAGGGCTCCGCGAGTCCCTCTGCCGCCGGTGTCTCCCCGCCCCCCGCGCCCCGCGCCCCACAATAAGACCTCGGCGCAGACAGACAGACTGACAGACAGACACCCCGAGCGCGGCGAGCCAGGCTGGGGGCCCGGCGCCGCCGACGGGGGCCGTGCAGAAAGGCGAGCGGGGGGAGGGGTCCCTTACCTCCAGCGCTTCAAAAGTGACAAAGCTGGTCATGGCAAACCCATCGATGATGTCCTCTTCGGCCGAGGTGGACTCTCGCCGCTTCCTCCGCGGGGGTCTGGGCCGGGACGGGGCGGAGGACGGGGGCTTCCCATTGTCTTCCTTGTCGGAGCCCGACGACGAGGCGAGCGAGGGCGCCCGGGTCCGGCCGGCCCCGCCGCCGCCCGCCACGCCGGCCCCCAGCCCGCCCCGGGAGCGCCTCTCGCGGTCTCGCTGCGACCGCGACCGCCGCTTTTTGCGGAGTCCATGGCCCCGCGCCGGGCCATCCATGGCTCTTCCGCGCCGGTATCCCCGCGCTCGCCGCCCGCGCGCCACAGGCTCCGGCCGCGGCCGCACAAAAAAAAAAAAAAAATGACACCGAGCCCTCGCTCCCGCGGCACGGCGTCCCTCCGCCCCGAGCAGGGCGCGGGGGCGGCGGCGGCCGAGCGCCGGCTGCGAGGCGAGAAGGCGCGGAGAAAGAAGGGGGAAGGGGCGGGGAGAGGGGAGGGCGCCGCGGCGAGAGCGCGGGGCGCAAGCCCAAGTGCGGGGCTGCCCGCCGCACCGAGGGCCGAGACGCCTGCGAGCGGCGCCGAGCAAAGTAATGGCTGAACACACAGGTCTCCTTCAGAGCGGGAGGAATAACTCGCCGAGCAGGCAATAAATCAGAATAGCGGAATGCTTTGATCGGGAGGCGCGGAGGCTCCGGGAGCCCTCCCCGCGCCCGCGGCCCGCCGCGCCCCCCGCCCCGCGCACACGCCCGCCGCCCGCACCCGCCGGCGGACCCGCAAAGGTCGCGGCAAAGTGGGGGCGCGGAACTTCGCCCGCCCCGGCGCGGGAGGACGCCCCCGCCGCCGCTCACGGTCGCCGCGCAGGAAACTCACTGCCGGGCCGCGAGGGGTCCGAGCCGCGCAGCCAGCGGCGGCCGGGGCCGGACAGCAGCCCCAGCGCGGGGCGCATAATAACGCCCGGCCCCGGGGCGCAGCGCGCGGCGGGCCAGCTCCCGCCGGGCAGTTGGGGTGGCCGCTCGGCCCGGGCGGCGGACGAGAGCGAAACGACGCGCCGCCCCCGCCACAAAACAGAGTCCCGGCTCCGAGAAGAGGTCGCCTTTCCCCAAAACGGGAGGGCGAGGCAGGCGGTCGACGAGCAGAGCAGAAAGAAACCTCCCCGGGAGGGACGCCGGGGGGCCGCCGCCGCCTCGCGCCGCCCGCCCGAGGCAGAAGCGCTGACGGGAACGCCGCTCTCGCCGCCGCCGCTAACGCTGCCGCCGCCGCCGAAGCCCCGAGCCCGAGGGTGCGCGGCGTGTCCCCGGGAGGCTGCAGCGGGAGCCCGGGCACGGCCCCATCCTCCGCCCGCCTCGCGGTGCTCCCGCTCCTCCCCCTGCGCGGCCGGCCCACCGCCGCCGCCGCCGCCGCCTCAGCCCAGCCCAGCCCAGCGCCGCCCGCCCGCTCGCTCGCTCGCTCGCAGCCTCGCCCGCGCGCGCGCTCCCGCCCGCCGCCTCCCGGAGCCTCGCTCGGCGCGCGCTCCCGGCCACGGGATCACGTGGGCGGCCGGGCTCCTCCGCCCCCGCCCCCTCCCCAGTTGTAGAGTGTGTGGAAAGCAGAAGGCTGGGGGCCGGCCGCGCTCGCGAGCCCAGGGCATGCGCGCTGGGGCGGCCGGGCCTGCGCACTGGGGGCGGCGGGGCGCCGCGCGGGGGGCGGGGGAGCGGCGGGCGGCCCGCGGGGGCGCGCGCGGGGGCGGGGGGCCGCCCCTCGGATCGGCCGCCCCGGGACGCGTGCGGGCCGCCGCCCTCGGCTACCACGCCGGCGCCCGGCTCCTTCGCGGACTCCCCGGCCCGCCCAGGGCTGTCCCGGGGCGTGTTCCCCCGCGACCCGTGGGGAGGCCGGAGTCCGCCCCGCCGACGGACGCCCGTGGGGCTGCTCGGGGGCCGGGCGCGGAGGGAGGCGTCGCGCGGGGGAGCGGGCGCCCAGCCGCGGGCAGGGCCAGCCGCGGACTTGCAAACTTTTCCCCCACGTGGCTCCGCCGGGCGAGGCCGGGCGACCCGGTGCCGGGACGGCCTCCAGCGGGGCCTCTGGCGAGCGGCAGCCGGAGCCCGAGCGCGGGACCCCGGCCGGCGAACTTGACCTGTCCGCGCGGCGGAGAGGGGGCCTTGCTCCCAGCGCGGCTGAGGCTGACGCAAAGTTGGACCCAAGAGCCGAGTGCAGCCCCGAGTCCGTCCACAGACGCGACCCGCCTCCCCGGGCGAAGCAGCGGCGTGTCGGGGGCCCGCGGAGTTGATCCCGCCGGACCCGGACACCCGACCGCCCTCTCTCTCCAGCCCCTTAGGAACTTCACTTTCCGTCCACGCACGAAAACACCATCGCACATCACCCCTCGCTCCCAGTAGCCCACACCTGGGGAGGAAGCAAAAGAAAATAAACTGACATTTATTAATTACAGTGAGCCAGGTACCGGGTTACGATGCTCTGTACAAGATTTTTCCTCCAGAATCCAAATGTGCGCGTTTTCTTTAGTACTAAGAACGCGGAAGAGAAAACAGTTAAGGGACCTTGCTGTCTCTGACAAACTCAAGATTGAGTGACTTTTTTTTCTTCCTTTCCTGCCCCCCTTCCTTTTCCATTTAACAATGATTAGGGCTTATCCGGCTTACCAGGGATACACAAAACCCAGAAGGGCCTCCCTTGCTCTTTGGATCTTAGATTGTAGCAGGCAAGTCTCACTCCTCACCCTTCTAACAAAAAATGCATGGTTTCTCAGTCCCTGGTTTGAAGTCACACTCCAGCTTCCCTATCATTGGATCCTAGGTGTGGATGGTTATATAAAATCTGAGTGGGAGATAGTGATGCGGGGTCCTAGGGTGGCAAGGCAGAGATGCCCTGGACTGAGAATGAGAAATCAAACTTTACACCTGTCTAGGGAACAAACCAATTGACCTTAGGCAAGACTTTTGAATGACTACTTTTCTCATCATACACATCAACTTCAATTGAATGTACAAAAAGTTCCCTTTCAGGTCTACCACTCCTGCCTCAAAAGAGACATTTCAAGTAGGTTTTGTGCTTTATTTCCTGAGAATAGTGACTGTTTTGTGGGATCTGATTAAATGTTTGGAACATAGTGCCACCTTCCACCTCTCTAAACTGACTGACCTGCTGCCCCTGGAGCAATTAGCTAAAACAGGACCTCTAGACAGAGTGTATCTGTGTTAACTTCTAGGGTGCTGATTTGGCAGCCATGGAAAACAACACAGGTCATCAAGTTCATCTTACAAAATAAAGGCAAGCACTTTGTCATTTAGAACAAGGATCTGAACTCATTTTTAGGGTTTTTAGGGATGTGAAAATTGTCTTGGATACAAGATTCCAGGAAAACTAGGAACTAACGTCCAATTACAGTCACTTTTCAACAACTTTGGAGATTGGGCTGAAGAAGGTGTGAAATTGGCAAATATAATAAAAGGTATTATATTAGTGACTTTCCAGAGTAGCCCTTGGCAGTCCTGTCTTTAAAGAGTAATATCTGGTAGGGAAAAAAAACGGATGGTAATACACTGCATCCAAGAACCTTGCCTCTGGCAAGAGTAATTTGCAAATGCATTTTTGGATAATGTTTAAATGATTTTTTAAGGGTGCAAGTGTAGTATTCACTGGAATTGATAATTCCTTTTTTGGTTCAGAGTTTCATAGTTTTCTTCCATCGGAAAATTAAAAGTGTTGTGAACTAGATTGCTCAAATTTGTTTCTTATTCCCCGTTTTGTCTGTTTTAATCACAAATGATTAAAACCATATCATAAGCTAAGCATTTGCTATGTGAATAGGCACTGTCCTAAGTGCATAAAAATCTCAATTCTCATAAATTTTAAGGAAGTCTTTATGATACTGTACTTACTTTTCAGTTAAATAAACTGAGGCTTAAAATCAAGCATCTTGTCCAAAGTGGCATAGCAGCTTAGTGGTAGGTTGAATTTGGTCTGAGCAACTCCAAATCCTGTTCTCTTAGTGATTATGCTGAAACATTCTTCCTAAAATGGTGCCTCAAGAAGACAAAATGACACATACTGGTAATCCCAGCGACTTGGGAGGCTGAAGCAGAAGGAACTCAAATTCAAGGTCAATATACTCAACTTAGACCCTGTCTCAAAATTAAAAGATAAAGGATTGGGGATGTATCTCATTGGTAAAGTGCCACTGGGTGGTTCAATCCCCAGTACACAAAATAAAGATAAAAAGTCAACTGCTGTGTATGTAGGACAACCACTTTGTAAAACTGGCAACATCCACTGAAGTTAAACATATGAAAGCTCTATGACCCAGTGATTCCATTCTTATGAATGCTCCAACATCAAATGTATACCAAAAGGCATATTAAACACAGTTCTTAACAACCCCAAACTAAAAAAGACCCAGATGTTCACTACTTTGTCCTGTGACACTGAGAGTGAGCAGTCTTTAAAATAACATATATGCTAAATGAAGAAAGTGAGATACATAGAAGTAAGTCTTGTAGGACTCCATTCATACAAAGTGCACAGACAAGCAAGACTCACTGCTTACCCTTGATCCGGGATGATGGCTACGGGGGCATAAGCAGGGCTTCTGGGAACGTGTTCAAACTGTATTTCCTCTGGTACATTCAGTCTGTGAAAATTCATCAAGCTATATTACTATGATATACATATCTATGTGTATTATACTTCAATAAAAAGCTTTCAAATGCTGTGTCAGTGCAAATGTGTCTGGGTATTGTGTCTATGCATATGAGTGCCAGTATGATACTTCAGTTTTTTGAGTATTAATGGTGCTACCCAAATGCTCATCAACAGTAAATGGAAAAACAAGCTGGGGTTGATTCATACAACTCTCTACAGTGTGGAATCAATGGAATACTGAATAACAAACCAATGTAAAATATAGCATGTCATCAGATTTCTTACTGGGTAGAATGAAAGATAAAGCTGAAACTTGATATGGGCTGTATGAATGAACTCATAATTCATATCAGCCCAACTGAGGTGAATTCCTTGCCTAAGAGATTAGAGTTGATAAATGAGCAAAGCTAAAAACAATTCCAAAAGAAGCTGCTTGTTTAGCAGGGAATGGTTCTAGAATATACAAAAGAAGAAACATCTGTGTTCAGAAACAAACTACTCAACCCATGACGGTCTCTCCAGTTGTGCTCTGTTTTATTCAAATTGATGATTAACACTCAAAACACATCTTGAACATTCAACCCTAACCAGTCAGAAAATACCATCATAGCTCAAAGACTGAGCTCTGAGTCTTCCTCTAGTGAAAGCTGTTTTTGGTACCAGGCTTTCTAAATTACTGAATTTTTATGTCCTCCTGTCTTGCATTGTGCACTTTGCCAACCTGGCAATTATTAGCACATCATTCTTGATGTTACATACCAACTTATGATATTTGAATTTATTAGGAAAATTGATTTTTAACTCAAGTCAGCTAAGGTTTATGTTTTGGTCATTTGTAACTTTCAATTATTGTGTATGTGTTTGTGTGTGTGTGTATGTATGTGGTGTCTGTGCTGTCACCAGACGCACAACTGTAGCAGATAACGGATCTGTCTCTGTGTCTTTTCCAAAAATAGCAATTGAGGAAACTAATACATTTAACAACTCTTCTTTAACCCTAGTAAGTTGTTTTTAATAATAACTCTTCCTGGGGAGAAGTGATAACTTACATTAACTGACAGGTAGACCATCAGCAATAACATTGTTGTAACTTTGCCCTAATTATCACCTGCTGTTTTAATTTTTTTGTATTGGAATTTGTTTTTCAAACAGCAGTTTTAATGTTCAGGAAAAAAGGGGGGGAGGAGATGTGTGGTGGTTCAATTTGCTAAGTGTTGTGTCTCCTTCCGTAATGTTACACGATAAACTTTCATCATCTCTGCAGGTGTCTCTGATGAATGACACATCGATCAACCCATATTCTTCAGGCTCTGCCATATGAAGCCAATGAAGGATACCTGCTGGTGACCAGATGATGCTCGTGTAAAAAGGAGATTCTAGAAAATTTAATAAGCTGTAGATTTTTTAAAAACGGTATTTTTATTCCTTCTCAGGGCAATATTTTCAAAGTTTCACATGAAATGATTAAGTATGAAAACGGATGGATAGTTGCAAGGAAAAAACTTCAAATGATTTTTTAAAGCAACCAATGAGAGATCAAGCTATTTATTGCTGATTATGAACCCAAGTATGAATTTTTTAAATGGATTTGGTAGATGACTCCAGATGAATTATGGTTTTTTACTTTTATTTTTAAAAAGCAGTATAGATCTAAAACAGACTCAGGTAAGATACCATCTTACATGAAGAAAATATCCACCCTCTGGAATTACATAAAAAATATAGTCGGGACTGGGGGTACAGCTCAGTGGTAGAGTGCATGATTAGCATGTATGAGGCTGCACACTCAGTTCCCAGCAACACACACAATAGTAGGTAGTAATAATAATGTAGTCCAGATCTAGTTACAAGCTTCTATTTACAGAACCTAGCAATTATTTTATGTGTGTCATGTTCACGGCCTTTCATGGTCTGACTCCTGTTGCCTTAACAAACTCCTTTATTCCAGCACATCATTTTCTATGCATCCTAAGCTAGCTCTTTCCAGAACATCTCCACCCCTTTGCCTATGCTGGACCACCATTCCAGGATCTCCTTTTAACTGCTACCCAGATTTAATGAATTTCCTCTCAGCCATCAAGGCCAACTTGTCCGGAAAGCTTATTCTAGTTACTATTTCATTCAAAATTATTAGCCTCTTTTCCACTTATGTGGCACTTTAATTTATGTGCTTATGTCCATTTCAGTGTATTATTAAATATTTCAAAATAATCTAATGCCAAATCATGTTTCTCCCAGTTTCTAAAATGGGCTTATGTTACCAGGAAGCTTCATGAAATAGTTAAGTAGAAGGATAATTGATAAGAAACTAGCTATCAGAAGAATATGTTGATAATTTAAAATGTTTATGTACCTTGCCAAAATACTTGAACCCTCCTATGTACCTCCTTTGGGGTCCTGTCCAATCTCTCCTCTCTTGATTTTTTTCCCTCCCCCTAGGGAATCATTAATCTCACATTTATCATCCTATTCGTTTCTCTATATTTTTACATATGTAAGTATCTCTAAATGATAAATAGTATTTTACATTATTTTAAATCCATATAAATGACATCAATCATACATATTCTTCTAGGACTTATTTTTACATTCCCTATTTTCAAAGTTGATAACACATATGTTTCTGTGCATTTTCACTGTTGCCTAAATTCCACCATATGAATTCCATGACATATTTTTTTATCTCATCAATAGACCTTTAGCTTGCTTATAATTTTTGTTAGAAATAATACTAGTGCAGAAGGAGACAAGGTACCCCTTTGTTTACACTACTGTTATGGGACTTATCACACTATTCCACTATATTGTTATTACACACACATTCTGTGACTTGACACTGTCACTTCATAAATTCCAGAGGACAGGAACTGGGCAGGTGATGGCAAATACTCAATGAATGTTAATTGATTTAAAGACTTATCCTTTCTGTATTTGACTAGATTTTATAGATTTTGGAGTTTCATACTTCTGCTTCAGAAATTCTAAAAGGAAGTTGGAAGGAACTCAAGACTTAGCATTAAAGTGAGTACCTATTTGGGTGGGCATGGTGGCACACACCTGTGATCCTGGTGACTCTGGAAGCTGAGGACCTAAAAACTTACAAAACCCTGGCTGAAAATAATAAAAAATAATAAGGGCTTGGGGTGTATCTAAATGGTAGAGCAGGCCTGGGTTAAATCTCCAATATGGAAAGAGAAGTCTAGGGTGAGGGGACAGTCTTTAAAAATGAATTTGTAGTATTCCTGAGTTCCATAATGCCTCTGTCAATTCTGAAGGCAGTAGATGTTTCTCTCTGAAATTAAGACTACCCAGTGATCACAATTCTCTTCAAGTGCCATTCATTTACAAGATCCAGAAAAATGGAAAACATTTTCACCTGTGATGAAAACTTTGCCTTTCAGAACAAACAAGTAAATATCCAGATAAAATATCACCCAGTTTCCAGCATGGGTTTATATTACCAGAAAGTTTCATGAATAGTTGAGTAGAGGGGCAATTGATAAGGATAAATGACGAGCTATCGGCAGAATGTCAATAATTCAAACTATTTATGTGTTGTCAGCACAACTCTATCCTACCTATGTAGTATTTCTTTTTTCTCTCTCAAAGTTTCCTTTCTTAAATTTGAAGGAGGAATTTTAGGTATAAAGAAATATACAAAATATATACTTATGCACACAAAAATATTTATAACATTATAATGGGGTAAAACTTGAAAACAACATAAATACCCTACAATGAATGATGAGTAAAGTATAAGATGAAAAATATTTTAGAATTTAATGAATTCTTTAAAGTTATTATTTCGTGGGAATGGAGTGGTGGCTCAGCAGTTGGAGCACTTGTCTGGCATGCGCAAGGACCCAGGTTCAAACCCCAGCACCACATGCACAACTAAGTGTCAGAGAAACAAAAGCCAAATGAAAAAATAAATAGAATTGATTCTCTCTCTCTCCCTCTCACCCTGTCCCTCTCTTTTAAAAAAAGTTATTATTTTGTGAAAATTTGTATTTGTTAACTAATAAACATAAAATTGTAAATAACTATGACTACTATTGTTTTTTGTTGTTGTTGTTTGGCTATTTTGATATCGGTGATTCAACCCAGGAAGTGCTTTACCACTGAGCTACATTCCCCAGTCCTTCTTTTATTTTTCATTTTGAGACAGGGTTTTGCTAAATTGCAGAGGCTGCCTGGAGCTGTGATCCTGCCTCAGCCTTAGGAGTTGCTGGGATTCCAGGTTACAATCATTTTTACAGTGATTAAATTGTGTTTTTTTGTCTATAAAGATTTTATTTTTTAAGAGAGAATCAATTTTATTTAGTTTTTTTATGTGGCTTTCCTTGCTCTGACATTTTGTTATGTATGTAGTGCTGGGGTTTGAACCCACATCTTCACGTGTGCCAGGCAAGCACCACAACCACCGTGCCCCCCTGTAAAAACTGAAGGGGAACCAAAACTGCATGTTTAGATTTGTTTTAGTGGTAGCATAAGTGGAAAGTTATTATAAATGGATTATTATATTGATTATTATAATAAGTTTGTCTGGCGTGCATGAGCACCCAAGTTCAAACTCCAGCAACACAGATATAACTAACTGTCCAAGAAACAAAGGCCAGATTAAAAAAAACTAAATAAAGTTGATTCTCTCACTCTCTTCCCTCTCTTAAAAAAAAAAAATCACGTTTAAGAGTGAAGTATGTTTATTGGAGTAACCAAGTGTCCCCATTTGCTTATAGCTGATAGTCTTCCCAGAATGCACGGCATTTCATGACTGAACCAGAATCACTCTGTTTGAATGGAGATGGTTGTTCACTCTGTAATGTATCTCTACTTGGTAGGAGAAAATGATAAAAATTCCTTTTTTCTTTGAGATATTGGGGATTGAACCCAGGGCAGTCCACTGCTGAGCTACATGGCCACCCTTTCTATTTTTATTTTGAGACAGGTTCTCACTATATTAACAAGGCCAACCTCCAACTTACAATCCTGTTTTAGCCTCCCAAGTGCTGGAATTATAGATGTGTATCACCAGGCCCAGCAAGAAATTATAATTTAATTTAAATTGTTAAGAAATAAATCAGATGCTGGTTTGGTCACTAACCAGAAATTATTTATATTTGAACCTCTCCCATTTTATACCTACTCCTGGAAAAAGGCACACAAGGTCTTAAAGAGACAACCTTCTAATTACATATTCACCTGGTATCCATTTCAACAAATGAAATTACTCTCAGCACACATTAATTGATATAATTACTGAAACACCAAAATCAGATTAGCCTCTGTAGCTCAAATAAAAATAGAAAAGAAACCATTGCTTCAACAAATTGCAAAAGTTATTTTTTAAAAGGTTGCTCAAAAAACATTGTTCAACTTGTAGATAGTTTTAAATAAAGCTAATAAAACATGGCTGTTTCGTTATTCATTCATGAGACAATTCCGGGTTCTGAGTGTATGTTGGCTGTATTGCAGCTTAAAATTCAGTCTTCATAATGTCCTGCACCTTGTTGATTATTCTCATAATCCCCATTATACATGTTTTAGCAGCATAGCACTTCTTTTCTAAGAAAAAAATTGTATCTATCATTTCTATTTTCATAATTAACAATCACACAGTTATCCTGGAAGCACAACAGGCGCAACAATGACACTGTTGTGTTTGCAAAAAGCTTACTTCTCAAATTCCTGGCTCTTTTTCCTAAAACACTGACATCATAGTATAGCACTGTTCTCCCTGTTTTGGGTTCAAATCATCTGGTAAATCAGAGAAACATGAAGATAGCCAAAGGACATATGTTTTTGCAGTTCTACAAGACAGAAATGTCTTTGCTAAGACATTTATTTCCATCAATTGAGGACCGCCATCTATTGTTTCAGGATCTGTCTTCCTCGTTTCCTAAGCCAGATTATTCTTGCCACTTAAAATGTGATCTTGAAACATCCACCTTCCATGCACTTTCCTGGTTACAATGCTGTTATTAGAATACCTCTACTTTACAAAAGCCTTTATCAAAGCTCTTTAGCATTCTTTATCATCACCATGATTATTGCTATTATTATTTACGTTTTCTCCTCTCTGCAGAATGTTTTCTCTTTATTGCAACATTTGGTTTATTCCGTTTAATAACTGGTCTCACATATTGATTTAGAACTTTACTTTGGTTGTAAATTAACTCTTGATAAATCAGAGAAACACGAAGAAAACAAATGTAGACGTACAATTATTCAAGATAAAAATAAATATGCTCAGATTATTTGGTACTGTTCCTTAACACTTAGAATCTTTACTATCTGTCATGTCTTTGTCAAACCTCTTTCTGCCACAGTATCGGTTACCGATTGCGTTTCCTATCAATAGTACCTGAATTTTGTCTAACAGATTGTAGTGAAATTTTAACAAAAATATAATGGAGGAAGGGGAAAAAATAAAGAACGAAAATTATAACTCACCATTTAAAAAAAAAAGATTTGAATGCATTATTTGAATGGTGAGAACCCATTGTTTTCAAGCTTTAGGACTTTTCTCATATGATAGAGAAAATGCAAAGACAGAAACAGTATAATATGTTTGCTCTGTTCAGCACCTAGCAAATGTTTACTTTTCTTAGATTCTACCCATTAGGCACCCCAAGCCCTCCACTTAACACTGTTCAAAATGCAAACAGTGTATCACTTTATCTTCTCAGCACCTCCACCACACACAAATACACACACACTCCAGGGTTTGTCTGTGGTCAAGTCCACACTTGGCAAGAGATCTGTTGATTATCACAGTTACTTCTGTGGAAGGCAATCAAAATATGGATAATGGATGTCAGAGCCTTTGGGAAACAAAATCTCAAAGTGTCCTAAGATCACTTGTTAATTTTAAGTGGAACTTTAACATTGCAGATATTTGGTGAATTCTGCTTTAACCAAATGACCAAATCTATTGTAACTAATTACATAGCATTGGGTACCCGTTAATATCTACATAATACTACTTCAAAAACATTTAATGAGGCTGAGGCTGGAACTCAGGACTTCGTGCGTGCTAAGCATGTGCTCTGCCTCTGAGCCTTCCCTTCCAAAAACATTTAACCTGAATCTCATCATTAAAACCCAGCCAGACTAATCCAACTTGAGGGACAGATTGCAAACTGGCCTGAATTCTTAAAAAATATCAATACCACGAAAAACAAACAAATAAAAAAGGCTGAGAAATTGTAGCCCAAGGGAGGGTAAAAAGACAGAAAATTGAATGCAAAAATAATCTCTGATTAGATTTGGAATACAAGTAAATAAATAAAGCTATAAGACCTGTATTGGGATCATTGGGGAAATTTGAATTTAGAGTGTATTTTCAAACAATAGTGTTGGATCAATGTTAAATTTCCCAAGTAATGGCATCATGGCTATGTAGAAGAATGTCCTTTTTCTTAAGAAATACTTAATACAATATTTAGATGATCCAGTGGTTCAGCAAGGTCTGCGTATCAAGGGAAGGGGTACAGAAAGAGGAACAAGGTGTTAGCAGCTGGTAAACACAGGGTCTTCATCGCACTGTCCCTGCAACTTTTCTGAAGATTTGAATGTTGCAAAATAAAAAGCTTGGGAAAACTGATTAAGCCAAAGCCTTGCATTTCTTAGGGAAAGAAGTCCTGGGTTTAGGTATATACATTAAACCAACATACTTTGCTTCAAGAAAATGCACAGGTCTCCACGTTTGTGGAGCAAAGGGAGCAGGCTCAGCACCAGGAGTGCAGCAGAACGTTGCTATGTAGTCCTGCTTCAGAACAAGCAGCCAGCCCTTGGTATCCACAGGGCCACCTCCCCAGATGCAAAGACCTCAGGTGGAACATATTCCCCTAAAAAAATTGTCTGTACTAAATATGTCCACATTTTTCTAGTAATTACTCCCTACGAAATCCAGTATAAAACTACTTACAGGGGCTGGAACAGTGGCTCAGTGGTTGCGGAAATTGCCTAGCACGCCCAAGGACCCGAATTCAAACCCCAGCACCACATACACAGCTAAGTGTTGAAGAAACAAAGGCCAGATGGAAAAATAAATAACAATGATTCTCTCTCTCTCACTCGTCTCATTCTTTCTTTAAAAAAAAGACAAAGAAACAAAAAACTATTTACCCTGTGTTAGGTGTACGTGGTGTAGACAGGATTGCATGTACCCTGTGTTAGGTGTACGTGGTGTAGACAGGATTGCATGTACCCTGTGTTAGGT
>PVKS010002474.1:46037-90346 GCA_004027875.1 Aplodontia rufa
TAGGTGTACGTGGTGTAGGGAGGATTGCATGTACCCTGTGTTAGGTGTATGTGGTGTAGAGAGGATTGCATTTACCCTGTTAGGTGTACTTTTTGCACGAACGAGTGCTGACCAGTATGTCTTTCTCTATCAATACTCTATGAAAATGAGACTGCGAGACAAAACCTGAAGCACATAAGATTTTGGGAAGTTAACTTAAACCTATCATATGAAATTAGCATAGATAGCAAAGTCTGAGGTCATGTATATCCTTTTATAAAAATGACAAGACAGAAATACAGATTAGCCTATATCCAGTGCAGAGAAATGATTCTTCATTTCAAATTTGAGTGAACGCTTTTTACCATAGTTTCTGAGATATGGTTTGCTATTTAATGGAATTTCAAATGATCAAAAAATTAGTTAAATTCTGGCCTAAAAGCCTTTTTCTACCATTCTTCTTAATATAAGAGATGTATCACTCTCTCTCTCTCTGTGTGTGTGTGTGTGTGATTTTTTTTGGTGATACTGAACTAATCAAGGACCTTGCACATGCTAGGCAAATGCTCTACCACTGAGCCATGCCTCCAGCCCCAAATACATGATCTGTTTATTATAAGTACCACGAAGCACTCTTGAGATGAAAATATTAAATATTTTAATCCTGTTTTCTTTTTTCTTTGGTTCTTTTTTTAAGGTATACATGTATACATGCCATATTTTCTAACTTGAAGATAAATAACATCCAGGAGTGATTTCTGTTGTTGCGTTGTTGAGTCCATAGTTTCTTGCTCCACTAAAACCGCTGTTATATGCAAGGAAATTCAGGACAGCAGGCAAAGAGGTCTGACAGTGGCGTTTTGCCTGTGAAGAGTGCTGCCTAATACCTCTCCTACCAGTCCTCTGTGAAAATGAGACTATAGCGCGGCAGGAAAGACAATAACAACATTATAGCCCAAGTGACCTTAAAAGCAAGCAAACCCTATTATTTGAATGGAGTAATGGATAGGACTGAGCATTATCAGTCACTCTGGATGTGACAGAAGTACACTTCTTGTTAGATCATCAGAGAAAAAAAACCTTTTCAGCAGTGCACTTGTCTCTCCAGCAAGCTGAAGGGAGGAGAGGTACAACAAGAATGCCAAATTCTGTACAACTGCTTTCAGAAATATTGCACATTGCATAATAGAGTCTTAAAATTAAATTAATTTGCTTTGTTAAACAGGCTCATTCTTTCCATCCATCCAGGTTGCTTCAGTTTTGCATGCAACAAGTAAAGTGCCTTAGAAACCTTTTCTTTTTCTTGCTAATGAAGGTCCTTCCCTTCTCTGGTTGAGGTATTAAGACCATCTCTGGTAAAATGTGGGCATATTTGACATGTGAACAGTCTAGGTATTTCTTTGCTTTCTTCCTTGTGTTATCTTGGCATAACTTAATTGTTCCTAGCTGAAATGGTAAAACTTTATATTCAGGCATAAAGTGGCATATATGGAAAGATCTTCCACCTGGTTCCAATGTACAAATTCTTACTCTTTGCAAAAAAAAAAAAATCTTCAGCTGGATCTCACCACAGAAAAGAATAAAAAAAATCATTTAATTTAGACACATGTATGGTACCAGAATCCCAAGGCAAAGAAAAAAGACCTTCATGGCTATATTAAAAATAATTTCATTCACCCTCAGCTAGGCAAACCTGGAGGAAGATTAGAAGTAAGTTGCCCACATTTATCATCATACATTCAATCAATACATTCACTGGACATTTCCCCTGACACTCTATTAAACCAACCCCCTCTACTAGGAAGATAAAACTCTTTAAATAAAAAATAAGTAGACAGTGATGAACAGCAATATTATCCCTGCCTACAGTTTAAGTTCCCAAGACTTTGGTAAACTTTTGAATCTGCTCTGCTGTGGACATAAAATTGCATTTCCCAGCTCTCCCCCACCCCGCCCGCCTCATTTTATATTATATGGAGAAGAACGACTCCTTACACTATGGATACCAATAGCATAGGATGGTGAAAAACAGAGCAACATGACCCTACTAAGTAGGGAATTGGTTTGCAGCTGAGGTCCAGCTTCCTGATTCCAGGGCACGGATCTGGACACGCATGAGTAATTTTGAGGACGCTCCTCTCAACGGTTAGTGTGTCAGCCCAAGTTCTCCAGCAAAGCAGAACCAATAGGTGATATATCTAATGGGAATCGGCCTAGTTGATTGTGGAGGCACAGGAGTCCCACAGTCTGCTGTCTGTCAACGGGAGACTCAGGAAAGTTGATGATGTAGTTCAGGTCCAAATCCAAGAGTCTCAGAAGCAGGACCAACCAATGGTGTGAGTCTCATTCATAGGTCAGTATCCCTGCTCAAGCAGGCAGGTCAAGAAAGAGAATTCCTCTTTCTTTCTGTTCAGGCCCTCAGTGGATCGGACAGGGCAAGCTGATTTACTAAACCCACTGCATCAAATGCTAATCTCACCCAGAAACACCCTCACAGACAAAAGTAATGTTTAGCCAAATGTCTGGGTACTCCATAGCCCAGTCAATTTGACACATAAAATTAACCATCACAGAAGAAAACTACTGTTTACTGACATTTACTGATGTTCCAGGCACCGTCCTATGTGCCTCATGTACATTGTGCATTCCACTAAACTAGAGGCTACAGGAAGTCCTGGCACCTGTTTTGCTGAACCTTACATTCCCATCCTCCAGCATAAATGATAAGCATAGCACTAATATTTACTGAATGAATAAAATGAATGGAAAGATCTCCCTGAATTCCCAAAAACGACCCTGTCCAGTAGACAAGGTAGATTGTATGCTCAGGTTATAGATGAAGAAATGGAAGCTCAATGATTTTGAGAAGATTGTTATCTCATTAGGACTTCAAAGAAGCATTCTCTGGATAACCAAGCATCTTCCCAAACAATAAAGCTGAAGCTGGATTGAACACTAGAATAAACCTGTAGAATGCGTTCTGTTTAGTAGAACCCTTGCCACTCAAACACTCCATTTCTCTCTGTATGGGACAAGGGAGATATTGTCTTTATAAACACACCCAACACAATTATATCAGATGCACCCCAATAATAATCTGCCAGCATCTCTCTAGAAGTCTCAACTGACAGCTCATAACCTACACAATTATTTTGTCTGACTCAACGATGTTATTATATTTTGCAAATTGAAACTTGGGAGAGGGCTCGAGCAGTGGCTTGGCGGTTATAGTGCTTGCCTAGCATGTGCGAGGATGCAGGTTGGAAACCCAGCACCACGTACACAACAAAGCAATGAAAGCCACAGGAAAAACTAAATAAAATTGATTCTCTCTCTTTCCCTCTCTCTCTCTTTTAAAGAGAGAGGGACAGTGAGACAGAGAAAGGGAGAAACAACTTTATTTAGTTTTTCACATGGCTTTAGTTGCTCTAACATTTAGCTGCATATGCAGTGCTGGGGTTTGAACCCGGGTCCTCATGCTTGCCAGGCAAGCGCCGAAACCGCTGAGCCACCGCTCCAGCCCCCCTCTTAAAAAAAAAAAATCTCCGATTTCACCCCTCTTAAAAAAAAAAAATCTCCGATTTCACCCCTGCTAATCTCTTATCTTTCTTGTTATGAATTTGTCCATCCTAAGTGCCTTCTGTAGGTGAAATCATACAACATTACCCTTTTTAATGGCTTTTATTCACTTAGCACAGTATGTTTAAGATCCATGCATGTTGTATCATGTATGAGAATTTCATTCCTTTGTGACTGAATAATCTCATATGTATATAACCACATTTGTTTATCCTTCTGTCTGTTGAGGGACGCTTGAATTGTTTCCACCTTATTTTTTATAAAGAGAGAGGTACAGTGAGAGGGAGAGAGAAAATTAATTTTATTTAGTTTTTCATGTGGCCTTCGCTGCTCAGACACTTCGTTGTGCACGTGGTGCTGGGATTTGAACCTGCGTCCCTGCACATGAGAGGCAAGTTCCAAAACCGCTGAGCCACCACTCCAGCCCCTCCACCTTATTTTTTTGTAAGAACAAGAGCAATTTTATTTTATTTTTCATCAGACCTGTGTTTCCTGACACTTATCTGTGTATGTGGTGTTGGGGCTTAAACTCGGGTACTTGCACATGCCAGGCAAGGGCTCCAAGGCTGATCCACCACTGCAGCTCTGTGGGTAATGAGCCCTGGTGGATAGGTACCTGCCTGCTTTCAGGTGCCTCATATCTGCCTGAAAGTAGATTTGCTAAATTATACGGCAACCCTATGTCCTCCTTTCAGAAAAATCACCAAGCTGCTCTTCCCCGTGACCGCACCATTTTACGGTCCCACAGCAATGCGCAAAGGTTCCAGTTCCCTCAAGCCCTTGCCAACCTTCCTTGTTTTTCCTTTTTGGATAATGCCAGCCTAGTGGCCTGGAATTGGTAAGCAATTATGATTACAAGTCTCTTTGTTTGCCTTTCCATTTACCCAGCTTTCCAAATACTCCAACACCTCTGATACCTGCAGTAAGCATACACATTTTCCTGTTGACCTCTCCCCCAGAACCCTCCAACCTATGTGAGGGGGTTTCCTTCTTGGGATTTTGTCCACCATTATCCCAGGACTTAGTTTTGACACTCTTTATCAGATCCCACAATTCATGCATCCAAAATTCATTTCTTTTACTCTTTCTTTTTCTTGTCTTGGTAAATATACCTTCCAGTAGGGAATATGGCAGAAATTCTTAATTTGTTTTTTTTCTTTTCTTTTCTTTTGTGAGACAGGGTTTTATGAAGTTGTCCGGGCCAGCTGCAAACTTGCAATCCTCCTGCCTCTGTCTTCCAAGCAGCTGAGATGACAAGGGGGCACCACTGTGCTCACCCGGGACGGTTTAAAATTCCTGAGTGACTAAATATACCTTTATTCCATCCTCAAATTTGATAGGTAGTTTACTTAGGGACAAATTCCTGGAAATAGTTTCCCTTCAGGAGGTTGAAGGTATGGAATCGTTTGCTCTGAATTTCCAGCTTCACCATGGAGAACTCTGATGCTGCTAGGATTCCAAATCCACTGCATGGAAGCTGATTTTACTCTCTGTAGGCCTCTGATATATTCCCTTTATATCTTATCTTCTAAAATGTCATGATGATATACCTTGCTATGGGTTTTTTTTTCTTTTTTAATTCCATTCACTTCATTGTCCGGCGCTTCTGTTCCTCGTGTTGAAACTTCTGCAAGTACTCTCTCGTTTTCTTTTCTTTCCTACTTCCCGTCTGCCTGTTGTCTTCAGGTTCCCAGTTTTTAATTTCCAGGGGTTATTTCTTGTTCTCCGATTGTCCCACTTGTAAGGCATCCCGTTCCTGTTTTACGCACATATCCTCTAAGGCTGTTCATAGTTGTGGAGATTTCCTTCTACTGTCTAAATCAGTTTCTTTCATTTGATTTTGTAGATCCACAGCCCAGCTATGGTTTCCTTGAATGCCCGGGTGCCGTTCTTATTGAAGGCAATCAGGTATATGGGGTTCTAGAGCAGACTGGTGCTGGGAAAGCTTCCTGGCAGGGGGTGAGACTGCAGACTGGGTTTGTCCCCTGTGGACTTGAAAATGCCAGTGTCTGCAGGTCTGCTTCCTGCAGCGGCTCAGTTTCTATAAATGTGGGGAGCAGAGAGGTGTCTGCTTCCCAGCTGGCATCCTGGTGCTTGTCTGGGGGAGGGTTGTGGGGGTCCAGGCCAACATTGTTGGCTTCCCGCAGCCCCTAAGCTAAGCAGGTTGATAGGACTCTTTCTGCCTCTTTCTCAGTACACATGCTTGCTCAGAGTGGAAAATTTCAGCAGCTAAAATGACTCCGACACGTATTTTGAACAGGGGAACAGGTTGGCCTTTTATCACAGTGAGGCAAAATGTGTCTGGGGGAAAAAAAAAAGCCTGCTCTTTCTGAAGTTTGCCAGTCTGGATGTTTTTCGTGTCCTAGAAACTGCCGCTGACAGCCCAGCATGGTGGGGTGAAGTCTGGATCCGGCTGCGGATGTTGAAACTGAAGCTCCGCCAAGATATGAAGTCATTTTAGGGTCCAAGAGATGGAAGGGAAAGCTCAGAACACCACTAAACTGGAACAGATGAACTGGATTCCAACCAAAACGACAGACATCCTGCCACATCGTGTCCACAAACAAACCTCTCCACTGCTGCACCAAGAGGTCGGAGATTGCAATGGGGGTGAGGTTGGAAGTGCTGCTGCCCACCGAAATAGTGTTCTGGACTGGCTGCTTGAAGGGCAGAAAGCCAACAGCTGTGCCTCCCGTCAAAGCAAACACACCTGTCTAGAGTAATCTCGAGCAGCAGGAAACACTGCCTGGGGCAGG
The DNA here is from genome assembly GCA_004027875.1 of Aplodontia rufa. Classification (NCBI taxonomy): domain Eukaryota; kingdom Metazoa; phylum Chordata; class Mammalia; order Rodentia; family Aplodontiidae; genus Aplodontia; species Aplodontia rufa. The sequence continues at coordinate 52,352 of PVKS010002474.1, forward strand.
GAATGCCCAGTGGAAGACCTCTCACCTAGAGGCCCTGGGGTCCCTTCCCCGCAGGGTGGGGGAGGGAGAACATTGCCTGGATCAAATCAAAAGGCCCTTGGAAGAACACAGCTGATAGCCACAGGCGATTGCTGATCTGAAGTTAGCTTAATGTTTTCTAAGGTATCCAGGATTTTGGAAAAGTCCCTAAAGCTTGTGTTTTAGCCTTCAAAATTTAAAGACTGAAACTGAGTTTCTTAGGGAGGAAAAATTGACCTGGCTGTGCTTAGGAAACGCAAGCTATTGGGGTGCTCACTGTTCTCTTGTGGGCTAGGTTTTTTTGGTTTTTGTTTTGAGATGAGCTAGTGCAGCGTTCTAAGCCTTTTACTCTAAGTTGGTCGGAGAAGTCTAAACAGAGTTTGATCAAAGTCTTGTTATTTTGAGACACAGTGTTCTCCATTTAACTACTAGATAAATGTTGGCACCGAGTTCGAATGTCATCTCCTTCTCTTCAAATCACTGGAAGGCAAGTTCCTGGGAATCTATCTCCAGTAAACAATTAAAGATGCATGCAAAATACAAGGAGTGATGATAGCAGCACACTGGAGGCTGCCTAAATGCCCAGCTGCTAGGGATTGATTAAGTAAGAAGGGGGCCAGATGCAGTGGCCTGTAATCCCCTTGACTTCGGAGGCTATGACAGGAGGATAGCAAGTTTGAGGCCAGCCTCAGCAACTTAGGGGGGCTCTAAGTAACTGAGTGACATTCTGTCTCAAAATAAAAAGGGCTGGGGGAGTGACTAAGTGGTAAAGTGCCCCTGGGTTCAATCCCTAGTATCAACAATAATAATAAATAAAAGAAAGGAAAAAAGGCAGATTCAGTCAAATACTTACCAAAAAAAGAAAAGTCTGTCAGCCACCAATTTGATGTATCATGTTTAAGTGTTTACTATTTAAATACATAATACTTAAATGATGGTAAAAGGGTGTAAAAATGAAAACCTAGTCCCTGATGGATATCTGACTTATACAGTGTCAGTTGAGCACACAGGGACTTTTTTTTTTTTGCATGGTGACTGAACCTGTTGTGTTTAACCACTGAGCTACAACCCCAGACACCTTTTTTTTTTTTTGAAAGAGAGAGGGACAATGAGAGAGACAGAGAAAGAGAGAAACAACTTTATTTAGTTTTCACATGGCCTTACTTGCTGCAACACTCACTTGTGTACATGGTGCTGGGGTTTGAACCCGGGTCCTCGTGCTTGCCAGGCAAGCACTATTGCCACTGATTTACCTCTCCGGCCCTCCTCATCCCTTCTTCTTCTTCTTCTTCTTTTTTTAAAGCGAGAGAGACAGTAGAGAGAAAGAAACAATTTTTATTCAGTTTTTCATGTAGACTTTCGTTGCTCCAAGACTTCCTTGTGTGGTGCTGGGGTTTGAACTCTGGTCCTGGTGCACAGCCAGGCAAGCGCCTGCCACCGCTCCAGCCCCTTCCCCATTCCTTTTTATTTTAGTTTTGGAAGCAAGGTCTCACTAAGTTGTTGAGGCTGGCCTCCAACTTGCCATGCTCCTGCCTCAGCCTCTCCAGGTGCTGTATGGCAGGGGTGCGCCTCTCACAGGCTGGATCCTCAGTGTCCAGCTGGACGAATTCTTATACCTGCAACCACCGCTTAGAGCTGACATCTAGTACTTCTGCCGCCTAGGAAGTTCCCTGTGGTCTTCATCTCCTCAGTCAAATCCCAACTCAGTCAAACCCCCAAAGAAACTGTTCTAATCATCCATGTTTTAGAGAGATTTCTGCAGATACAGAAAGGGACGGGGAGTGTGAAGGTGGGAGGTGGTGGGCTGTGTCCCACTTCACCAGCAGCAGGCACCAAGCGCCAGGTCAGGAGCCTGCCAGTCAAGTGTTCTAAGGGGGGTAGGAATCCCAGTGCTTGGCTTAATCTTCGATCCTCCCTCCCTCCTCCTTTCTATTCTTTCTTTTTCTGAATGGTTCATCCACTGAAGGAATGAAATTCTCTCCTGGCACTTCCTCTGTCAGGTTCTGTGATTTTCCAGAAAAAGCCAGGAAACAAACAAAATCTCCTATCCTTTTATCTGCTGGGAACTATTGAAATATCTCTTAGCCTACTTGAATTTCTCCTTTAAAGTGGCAGCTGAGAACCACAAAAGGATTAACAAACAACAAAGACTTCCATTAGCAATCTTTTAGATGACTTGCTATGCTTGCCAATCGCATTTAAAAGAATTAACCGGTGGGTGTGGAAGCACGAGTCTATAATTCCACCAACGGGGTGGGGTGGGGTGGGTCTGAGGCTGCAGGAGCACAAGTTCAAGTTCAAGGCCAACCTGGGCAATTTAGGGAGACCCTGACTTAAAATTATAAAAAAAGAGCTGGGATGTAGTTCAGTGGCAGGACATCCCTGGGTTTCATCCTCCGAGCGGCAAAGTAAAAAGAAATATTCATCGTAGGTGATACATAAAGTCTTAAAAACAGCTGTGGCTTGTGACTCTGCAATTATATACCTAAACATTTTATTCTGAGGAAATAGAGATGCAAATCTTTTAGTTTTAAATTTACTAAGGGTTGGGTACTAGAGTAAAAATATTGGTAACAACACAAAAGCCCAAAATGGAGGGAATGTTTAAATACATGGCAGTGCGTGCATCCCTATGGAAATACCGTGTGTCCTTAGAACTGAAGCCATTGCAGGGACACGGGGCATTTAGACACCACAGCAGAAAATGAGATGCACATAATACCCCGTTTGGGGCAGAAAAAAGCCAGGGGGCCTGCTGCATGCAGTGTTGGGTAAGTTAGTTAAACCTCCACCTCTCCGTTTCATCTGTAAAATGAGGATAATAGCATGAATCTCATGAAGAGTCCGTCACACACCAGCCGATAGTTAGCTCTGATACTAAGTGGTTATTTAAAGCAGTAATTAGCTAAAATAAATTTTATCACTAATCGGTAATTGTTAACACGTTTACATATTATTAACGCAACTGTGGCTGGAGCTCAGGGCTTGCCTGGCATGTGCGACTACACGGGTTCAAACCCCAGCACCACGTACACAATGAAGAGTCTGAGCAACAAAGCCCATGAAAAACTAAGCAAAATTGATTCTGTTTCCCTCTTTCTCTCACGCTATCCCTCCCTTTAAAAAAACAAACAACTGCACGTTATTTATGCTTTTGTGTGTTTAAAATTTTTAATGCTATCTAAATATTTTCTTCACATACTGACAGAAAAGCTTCGTTTGAAGCCATGAACCGCTTATTCTCTTTCCTCTTACCTACTAGATATCTGTACATTTTGGATTATTTTAGGCCTTCAATAAATTTTAGTGGGGAATCACACATTATAAAGGCATCCTGAAAAAAAACTTACAATAATAACTAATATAGTTTTTTTTGTTTGTTTTGGTACTGGAGATTAAACCCAGGGACACTTAACCACTGAGACACATCCACAGCCTGTTTATTTTATTTTTTATTTTGAAACAGGGCTTCACTAAATTTCTCAGGGCCCCATTAAATTGCTGAGGCTGACTTTGAATTTGTGATCCTCCTGCCTCAGCCTCCCGAGTCGCTGACCTGTGCCACCATGCCTGGCTAGATTATCTTTTAGACAATAATAGCCATGCCTACAAGACACTTAAAGATCATGTAAATTCTTTCTATTCAAGGCTTTCTCAAGGAGATGACTTTGCTTGCTTCTTCATAAGTGCCAGACTGGACCATGAACTCGGATTACTTGATTCTCTATTCTAAGCTCTGTTTTCCAAATGCAGCTGTCTAACAATAACAGACCCTTCAATGAAATATTGTTGATGATAAATCAGGAAATTGGTGAGTTTCTTAGGAAATAAAATGAATAAAAATAACTGCGTAACCTAAAATGAGGAAACGTTACAGAGCAAAACTTTTCGTGTGTGGAAGTTGTCTTTAGTTGTTCAGTTTAGAGGCATAATGACCCTGGTGGAGGCAGCTGGAAAAAAAAATCAACCCACAATCAAAATGTGCCACATGATAATTCCTTTGAAGATTTGAAGATTTCTCCCTGCAATATTAACAGTCAAAATGATGCGGGGGTTTTTGAGATGAGGCCGGATTCTCTGCTCCCGTTGGCGAATGGAGTCTGGGCCACTACAGATTCCAGCAGCCAAAACAGCCCGCTTCTAGTGTTTGCAGCCATTCCCAACTGAAACTGGGAATTCGGGCTGGCTGCAGGTTTCTGAGGCCGAAATAGCGTTAGCAGCTCCCCAGCTAAAACTGGGTGTTGCAGCTCTTGGTGTGGTGGAAATTCACCCTGGGAATTCGGCGCCAATCTTCCGGGTTCTTGTCTCATGAATTTCAAGAATAAAATGCATGGACATCCGTGGAAAGAGGAGTAAAAGGAGTAGGATTTATTTAAGGAAGAAAGCAGAGACTCCGTGAGGTGGAGGGGCACCTGGAAGCAGGACACCGGCTAATGGAGGTCAGGCCAGGGGCTATATTGATTTGGGGTGTGAGCATAATTAACATTCATGCAAAGCAGGGATTGAGAAGTGCATCTACACCACTGGTTGAACCCTATGCAAAGCAGGCATTGAAACCAAGCCCCAAAGTCATGGGTTAAAATCTATGCAGAACAGATAGCAGCTCTTTCTGCTTCCCATCTGTGTCCACCCCCACGTCTTAGTTTCCCCTGCTCTGGGACAAAGGAGCTGCTCCCACAGGTGAGCCTCATGGTCTTTTGCATAAGAAGGGCCTTAGCATACCTGTCAATCATACCTGTCAGTCACTCTCTACTGGCAGCTTCTAGGTGTGGTTGGATGGGGCCCAGGTCCTGACTACCTAGTCATTTTACTATCTCTCCTAAAGCTGTCTCCAGAAGACGCTTTATTGGAAATTTACGTTAAAAAAAAAAAAACCCCTCCTGTTGGGAGTGTTGGTGCATTCCTGTGATCCCAGGACTCAGGAGGCTGAGGCAGGAGAATCTCAGATTCAAAACCAGCTTCAGCAACTTAGTGAGGCCCTAAGCAACTTAGCCAGACCCAGTCTCAAAATAAAAAAATAAATAAATAAAAAGGGCTGGGGATGTGTCTCAGTGGCTAACCGCCCCTGGGTTCAATCCCTGGTACCACAAAAAGAAAATCTCCCATCTTAATAATCCTTTCACGAATCAATTTATACATCCTGCCACTGCAGTACACGGCTTAACAATTAAAGTGTTTTTGTGTCCTACTGGAGATTTCTTCGTGTCTCAGTCCTCTTTGTCTGTCTCTATTTTTTTTTTGCTTTAGATACTAACAGTGGGAACTTCGTAAACCTTTTCACACCTTTCTCTTCTGAGAGTAACTTACCTTCCATCCTAGCCTGATGCAAATGTCTTATAACTGCTGACCATTTTCATTTCTCTTCTCAGTCTTGCTTTTCCAGATGACGCGCCATGTTTTTCTGAATTATCTGCCGTTCATCTGCTTCTCTGAAGTGTTACATTCCCTTATGGGTCTCTTGAGTCCGCACACAGTTTTCACCTGTTGATTCAGTTTGGAAACGTCGTACATTTTGGAATACTTCCCTGTGGCGGGCGGCACGGGCCACGCCACGCAGGCAGCTTTAAGATGGCGGCTGGCAGCTGGCCAAACCCAGTCAGCTGACCTCGTGCTGCTCCTGCGTCGTATGCTTGCAATATCTGACCACCTAGGGACAACCAATAGGAGCCGGCTGCAGAGTTTTCTTCCTCGTAGCAACAACCTGCTGATTGGGTTACCTTCGCTATATAAGCGGTACAACTTCCTGAATAAAGAGAGAGCGAGCTCCGCAAGCAACAGTGGCGGACGTGTTGTTATTGGCGCCTCGCTGACGAGCGCGTCACTTCCCCATGTTAAGATTCAAATACTCTCTAGCACTCCTCTAGGTACAATTAAAGAAACTTTTTCCTGCATAGACAGTTCCCATCTGCCAAACATCCTGTTTACAATCAACTGCCCAACCCTCTGCAGGTCCACCCTTCAGAGCCCCGGCCCCAAACCCTGGAAACTTCAGAGGAAGAAAGGAACGGAGTGAGGAGTGGAAAAGGCTAGGAGAACGTTCCGGAGCACTCTCCCTTGCAGACATCGTCCTCCACTTTGTTTAAACTCCAGGTAAGCAGGTAGTTAGTTGTGGTGCTGCACCTGTTCCCACTTACTGGGGAGGCTGAGGCAGGAAGAGCTCTCGATTGCAGTAGTTGAAGACCAGCCAGAGCAACAGATGAGAGCCTGTCTTCAAAATTCAAAATAAAACTGCCAGGAGCCCTCTCTAGCAAGTCTGTGGACACCACTCATAGATGCCCGAGAGGCTGTGAATAAGGTAACTTCCTAACATTGAGCAGACGTTGTGGGGCCTGGAGCCACAGCTCTGAACCTGTGTTCAGGAGAGGAAACCTTCCTTCTCTTTCTCTCTCTCCTTCTTCCTCGTGTTTCTCTCCCTTCCCTTTCGCTACTTCGCTCTTCCGTACTCCTTGCGACAGTCTGGATGTGGACCTGTCCCTAAAGGGCCTTGGGTTAAAGATGTGGTCCATGGCCTGGCACTATTGTACGGCGGTGGAACCTTACAGAGGGGGAGTCTGGGGGGAAGGGAGGTCTGCAGCCATTGAGGGTTAGGGTTGTGGCCTAGAAGGGGACAGGGACACCCAACCCCTGCTTTTCCTTCTCCTCCCACTTCCCTGCCTGGAGGTTGGGCTGGGACCTCTAAAACTATGAGCCAAAATACACTTTCCTCCTGGGAGCATCAGGTGGTGGGAAACGAGCTGACGCTGGTGGAGTTCCTGCGAAGGCAGGATCTGAATTCTCAAGCGTTAGCTCACGGGTGCTGCAGGAAGGCGTTTCCCAGTCACCACGCAACACAAGAGAACCACAGTGGATGGAAGGGGGGACACAACTTCATCGCCATCCTGAACCGGCTTCTGTGTTTTGTTTTTCAGGCTTAGAACTTGCATGCTATTTGAAAGCTCTTGCTCCTCGCAGCTAAATATTTATGCTTTACATTTCTTCGGAATCATGTCAGCCGTTGGGTAAATGCGCTGGGATTTCATTTCAATCTGCTTCTATTCTGGGTTCCATCTCGGTGGCTTCTTCCAGCCTCACGCTCTCACTGGAGCTCATTTTGCCTTGGCTTTACTTTTCCATATTCCTTCTCTAGTCAGCTTTGGCCTCAGTTTTTATTACATCGTTCACTTTGTCCTCTGCCTATTCCCACGGCTGCACATCAATCGTGGTCACGGCCTTCTCCCGCACCCACAAGCCCAATCCCCTTGTCATAGCAATATGAATCATTTTATGTCCACTCATTATCTCTTTAGCTTTGACATGCCATCTTTGTCCTTGGCTAACCACCTTATTTTTTCCTTCTGAACATATATTAATGTTTAATATATTTTAGCTTCTCCTGCCACCATCTCACTGTACGAAAAGCATCTACCAGAAAGGAGTCTTTTTTCTCTTTTAATCAAGTTTTATTTAGTTTTTCATGTGGCCTTTGTTGCCCCGACACCTCGTTGTGTATGTGGTGCTGGGTTTTGAACTTGCATCCTCACACATGCCAGGCAAGTGCCATAACCGCTGAGCCACCACTCCAGCCCCCAGATTTAAAAAAAAAAATTTGAGAGAGAAATAATCCATTTTACTTATTTTTTCATCTGGCCTTTGTTTCTCCGACACTTAGTTGTGTACATGGTGCTGGGGTTTGAATCTGGGTCCTTGTGCTCCAGCAGGTGAGCCACCACTCCAGCCCCTTTCTGGCCAATTTTTAAATGCACGGACAGACTCCATCGTAATCCTTCTCTGTCCTCTCTTCCCTCCTTGTCTCCTTTTCTCATCTCTAAGCTCAATTCTGTCGTTGGGTCTCCACACAGCGACTCCTCTTTTCTTTTCAAATAACTAATAAAAAAAAATTATGCTGGGGACCTTACTTGTGCCAGGCAAAAGCTCCCTGCCCCTGCCCCCTGGCTTACCTTTTTAAGGTAAACTCTTCATGCACCCACACATGCTTTCCATCCAGAGCTTTGGTCCTTACCAGAGTCAGGGCAGTTCTGTTCCCCAGAGCCACTTGCACTGAGTGTCTGAATGCCACTGGAAACATTCCAGAGCTCTGCCTTTGCTGTTACCGTGCTCCCCCGGACACCTAAACATCTGTGATGTCAACCCTAGGCAGCAATACAAGGTCTAGGGCCAGTGAAAGCAGGGGTCGCTGTCAGCATCTGTCCCCAGACAGTTCACACCTTACTGGATCAGGGTATGGATGGGACATCTCCCGTGGAAGCCACACATGATCATCAATAATTCAGTGGGAAGGTTGTGCCGTGCTCACACTCTGTGGATGATGGCCTCGGGGGCTAAAAGGAGAGTGGGGCCGGTCAAAGGCTGGAGAAGCATGCAGTGGTCTTTTTCTCTTTTTATTCTGGTTGTTTAATTCTTGAGTATGGAGAAGCAAGGCTTCTGTTTCTGGTATTGCCTGTGAGTGAGTGCAGGAGGTGGAAAGGGTGGGCCCGGGCCAGATACTGGGAGAGGGAGTTCCCTCTTTGCCTCTCTCCTCCTGCAACTAACAGTCCTTTTACCTCTATCTTTGATTCTCAGGACTAGTGCACAATGGCCTTCGCTACCATTTAAAAAACACCATGACTCAATAGCGTACTGCTTAAGATTATTGCCGCCAAAGGCTTTGCCTTACTGTACACTCAAGTACAGTTTAATGATATCCCAGAACAATACTCCATGCTGATATGCCTTAGTGATGCTTATTTTATTCCTAATTAGCACATTAATTTAAGCTTCCATATTCCGCATGTGCTTGTATTCCTTTTAGAAGGTATTTTCCTTATTCAAAGTAAATGAGGCATTATGTGTTTGTATTGTATTTATTAAGCACATGCCACGTGCATTCCACATTCATTATGCGCTGAGCGGCTGCAGATTGCCTGGCACACTTAAAAAAAGGCTTTGTTGAGATGTAATTCATATACCATGCAGTTTACTCACTTTAAAGTACATGAGTTGGTGGCTTTGAGTTTATGGGGAGTTGTGTGGTGAAAACATCACTACAATCAATTTTAGGACATTTCATCACCCCAGAAAGAAACTCTGCACTCCTTAGCTGTCACCACCCCAAACCTGCCCACCTCCATCCTCCTTCAGTTCCAACCAAGCACTCTCCCCATTCGGTGGATTTCTCTGTTCCAGACACGTCACACAAGTGGAGCCAGAGATAGGTGGTCTTTTGTAATTGAGTTCTTTCCCTGACCATAATGTTTTCAAGGTCCATCCATGTTGTATAAGCATTGCTATTTCATTTTTATTGCCAAATAATGTTCCGTTGTAGTGATAGACCACGTTTCACTGGCCCACTCATGGACCAACGGACATTCAATTGCTTCCACTTTTTTGCGATTATGAGTAATGTTGTTATGAACAGTCACAGGCAATTTTATTTATTTTTTTTGAGAGAGAGAGGGGTTGGGGATTTAGCTCAGTGGCAGAGCGCTTGCCTAGCACGCACAAGTTCGAGCCTCAGCCCTGAAAAAATAGAGAGAGGGACAATGATAGAGAAAGGGAATCAATTTTAGTTTTTTATGTGGCTTTCATTGCTCCGAGACTTCATAGTATACATGGTTCTGGGATTTGACCTCCCATACTTGTGCATGCCAGGCAAGCGCTGTAACCTCCGAGTCTCCAGCCTGGCAGTCACTCTTTTGAGGAATAGTAAGTCTTTCCTATCAGCTGTGTGTGAGGGTTCCAGTCTCTCCACACCCTCACCAACACCTTTTGTTGTCATTTTGATTAGAACCATTTCAGAAAATGTGGAGTGGTGTTTGATTAAGGGCTGGCGCGCACGCTCTCTCTCTCTCTTTCTCTCTCTCTTTCTCTCTTTCTTTCTCTCTTTCTCTTTCTCTCTCTCTCTCTTTCTCTCTCTCTCTCTTTCTCTCTCTCTCTCTGTCTCTCTTTCTCTCTCTCTCTTTCTTTCTCTCTTTCTCTTTCTCTCTTTCTCTCTCTCTCTCTTTCTCTCTCTCTCTCTTTCTCTCTCTCTTTCTCTTTCTCTTTCTCTCTTTCTCTCTCTCTCTCTTTCTCTCTCTCTCTCTTTCTCTCTTTCTCTCTCTTTCTCTCTCTTTCTCTCTCTTTCTCTCTCTTTCTCTCTCTTTCTCTCTCTTTCTCTCTCTTTCTCTCTCTTTCTCTCTCTTTCTCTCTTTCTCTCTTTCCTTCCCTTTCTTCCTGTCCCTGCTGGAGATTCAACTCAGGGCCTCACATATGCTAAGCAGGTGCTGCACCACTGAGCCACATCTCCAGCCTCTGAGTGTGGTTTTGATTTGCATTTCACTGAAGGCTAATGCTGTGAACATCTTTTCTTGTGCTTTTTTGGCCATTGGTAGGTCTTTGGAGAGATGTGGACTTTGATCTTTTATGCCTGGCATGTTTTAAGTGCTCATTAAAATTTTCAAATAACCAGATTAATTATAAAATTTAATCACTTTAATAACCACATTCAGTAGCTTTTATCATCTTGATTTTGTAGATGAGGATTAAAAGGTGAAATAAAGGCTGGGGATGCAGCTCAGTGATAGAGTGCTTGCTGAGTTTGCGTAATCTCTGGGTTCTATCCCAACACAGAAGGAAAAAAGATGTGAAATGCTTTACCTAAGACTAAATTGATATATAAGACATAAGGTCAAGTATTAATTTAGGTCTTTGGACCCCATCTCTTTAATATTATGGCCAAGAAGCTTTGGGTGATGGCTCCTTGATGTATCTAATAACTTTTTTTTTTTAAGAGAGAGGGATAGAGAGAGAGTGAGAGAGAAACAGAGAATCAATTTTTTATTTTGTTGCTCCAACACTTTGTTGTGCACGTGGTGCTGGGGTTTGAACCCGCATACTCACACGTGCCAGGCAAGCGCTGTAACCACTGAGCCACCACTCCAGCCCCCCCTCCCCATGGTGTATCTATAAAGAACACAGCCACGGTATCTAAGAGCCTCTGATAATGGATACTTTTATATTTTGCCAACTGAGTTCCACAAAAGCCTCCAAATCAGAATACTTATCCCTGACCTTGAGTTAATCTATCTGCTCAGGATGTTCAAGACATTTTAGTGATCTCGATATGACTTCTCCAGCCAGTTTCAGAGGCAAGGTCTAAACCCTGCTGAAATCGTTTGTAGTCTGTCTCTTGGCCCTCGTGCATGTTTGTTCCCCCTTACTGCTCAGTTTCTCTCTGAAGCACAGCTCCAAAGGGTGACAGCCTTTGCCCTGAGCTGTGCAGTTAGCTGCATGCAGGGCCCTGTCAATCAGCAGCAGCTGGATTGCCCCAGAAGGGATGTCGCAAGCTGCTGAAGAACACTACATGTTCCCTGCCAGGCTGTGGGACACAGGCTTGACTGACAGGAGATGTGGAGAAGCCTTGGACACCTGTCCCTTCCCACTCTCATCATTTGCCACGGTGCTTTGCTGACCTGTGTGTTGAGCTAAATCTGGGCCTGATCTTACTTTCTCTGTCTTTCACTAAATGGTAAATGACTGAGACAGAATTTCCAGGGTAGGGGTGGATATTGGAGATTAGGTAAGAGTTCTACCATTGAGCTGCATCCCCAGCCCTTTTTATATTTATATTGTGAAAAGAGAATGCACTACATTGCCCAGGCTGACTTCAAACTTGTGATCCTCCAGCCTCTGTCTCCTATAACTGGGATTGTAATTGTGTGCCCCTAAACCTGGCTTGAATTAGAGGGTTTTTGTTTTTAATAGAAAGAATCAATTTTATAATTTTATTTATTTTTCCATCTGGTCTTCATTTCTCTGACACTTAGTTGTGTATGTGGTGCTGGGGTTTGAACCTGGGTCCTTGTGAATGCCAGGAAAGTGCTTTAACTGCAGAGCCACTGCTCCAGCCTCTTGAATTAGAATTTTTATTACAAGTGCAACTGTGTGGCTCTTTTGTCACGGACTGGTTATGGAGCAATGTGTTCTTTTCAAAAAGCTGAGGTGTGTTATTAGAGCTTTTGATTCTCCCAGATGCATTAAAATTGCTTTAGTCAAAATAAAACTCGGCTTCCTTCTGGACCAAGCAGCAGGAAGGCAATTTAGCACCAGCACACGGCTCACGGGGTGGTCCTGCCAGTGTAACATGCCCTGCTCTGAGGGCCGTGGTGGGTGGTGCTTCAACTACATGTTCAGATCACAGACCAGCAACTGGAGCCTTGCTTCCAGGGAAGACTTGTCTTCCTGAGGCATGCAGAGAGGCCTGCTTCACACACGGAAACTTCTGTTCCTCATAATGTTCTTTCTTCTTCTGAGCCTTACGGAGTGTATTCAGAGTTTTCAAAGAAGGACTTTTTATTTTTATTTTTTATTAGATGAATGTGGAGTTACAATTAAGGGGGAAACATTGTCAAACAATCAAGAACACATGTACATATACTTAGTTATCCAAGGCTAATGCCATGTCATGGATGCCTGGCTTGGGTTCCCCATGTTTCTGTTTCCCCCAGAAGAACTCCTGAGTTGAATGGATATCTCGTGGAGGTCAGAGATCTCCTTCTGAGATGATTCCCCCATATTCCCACCCTCCAGTCTCCTAGGTGTTCTTCCTAAGCCCTCCCCCACCCTGATCCCCATCCTACCTCTCCAGGTATCCTAGGGAGTCATCCCCCTGTTGCGTTAAGAATCATACCATTCAAGGTTATTATTACCTTAGCCATCTAACATACTGCTTCCTGGTGTACTCTAGCTTCCACAGATGAGAGAAACCATTTGTCCCTTGAGTCTCTGAGATTGAGATATTTCACTTAACATAATTCTTTCCATCTCCATCCATTTGATTTCAAAAGCTATAATATCATCTTCTCTAATGGCTGAGTAGTGTTCCATTGTATATATGTACCAAAGTTTTTTTTATCCATTCGTCAAGTGAGGGGCATCTGGGTTGGTTCCATAGTCTAGCTATAGTAAATTGAGCTGCTATAAACATTGATGAAACCACATCACTGTAATATGCTGATTCTAACTCTTTTGGGAAAATACCCAGGAGTGGGATAGCTGGGTCATAAGGTGGTTCCAGCCTTAATATTTTTTTGAGGATTCTCCACACTGATTTCCAGAGTGGCTGAACCAGTTTGCAGTTCCACCAGCAATGTGACAATGTTCCTCAAAGAAGGACTTTTGACAACAATATTGTCAGAAAAAGCAATTCATACTGATGATAAATCATTACCTTTTCTATTCTAAAATCTTCAAATGAATGGTAAAACTGCAAAAATCCCCAAAGCTAACTCCCCAACCAGCCATAAACTAACAACTTTGCCATATCAGACCTATGGAGGTTAAAGATGCTGCAAGTAGACATTTCTTTGAGCACCTATATTATGGAAGGTGTTGTGTGTTCTAAATTCTCAGTCTAGATGAACTCTTAGATTGAAGTTTTTTTTTTTAATGCACAGAGAATCTTATTCATCAGTTTTTCTTTCTGTTGTTGTTTTTCTGTCACTTCGTTGTGTATGTGGTGCTGGGGTTTGAACCTGGGTCCCTGCGCATGCCAGGCAAACACTTTAGCTGCTAAGCCACCTCTCCAGTCTTTAGATTGAAGTTTTAAAAAGTTATGTCAGAATTAGCAGTAACAGAACTTATATTATGGACTAAAAATAGAAAACCTTAGTGGAAGATTGAGTTTTAAATGTGTGTCACTCACCTGTGATCCTAGCTACAGAGGAGACTGAGACAGGAGGCTTGCAAGTTCAAGACCTGCTTGAGCAATTTAGTGAGACCCTGTCTCAAAGATAAAAAAAAATAAAAAGGGCTGGGGATGTGGGTCAGTGGTTAAGTGCCCTTGGGTTCAATCCCTGGTATCTAAAGGTATCTAAATAAATAAATATGCACCCAAATATTTGCTTACTGGCTAATGATACCATGTGAAAGAGATGAACCACAGAGCTAGAACACAAGATATGAATGACTGAAAACACAGCGTGTCTAGCTTTGAGACTGATTGTCAATGGGTCACTGCTGGCAAGTCCTAATGTGACAAAGTCCTGGAGTCCCTTATGTAGCAGAAGATCCCATCTCATTTCATTAAACAAATTTTTGTCTTTGGAGCAAAAGTCTAAAAATAAATCACTTCTTTCCTACTTTTTTTTTTTTTAAGAGAAGGAAAGACAGAATCAATTTTATTTAGTTCTTCACGTGGTTTTCTTTGCTCTGACACTTTGTTGTGTAGGTTCAAACCTGCATCCTCGCACATGCCAGGCAAGTGCCACAACCAGTGAGCCACTGCTCCAGCCCCTTTTTGGAGCTGGAGATTGAACCCAGGGTTGCTTTATCATTGGACTATCTCATCTTTTTTTTTTTTTTTTTTTTTAAATTTTGAGACAGGGCCTTCTTAAGCTGCCCAGGCTGGCCTTGTCCTTGTGATCCTCCAGCTTCAGCCTCCCAGGCAGCTGGGATTACAGACATATATGCACACCCAGCTTGTTTTTTTTCTTCTTGTCCTGACTTAGATTATCAACCAAAGTTTGATATTTGCTGTGACATCCGTATCAATATGCACGCACACATGCATTTGTGCACTTGTAAGGTGTCCAACAGACGTTGGCAACTCTTGCACCTCATGGGAAAAGCAGGAAACTTCCTTCCACGCATCCTTACTGCTTATTTGACCAGCAGTCTCAGGCTGCTTCCCAAGGCTGCCGGGAGGATGTGGGAACCTACCAAGGAAGGAGGGAGGCTTTCCCAATGCCCAAGAATGTGGGTGTGACTGTGTCCCACGGTGCGGCAAGGAGAGGGCTGTGTGCATTTCACAGCCTTCAAATACAAGATCTGGATACGTTGTGGGGGGCTCATTTGTTTAGATGATCACTGAGGATACCGAGAGTTCAGGAGCCCCCAAACCTCTGCTGTGTCTCTGGCTGGCTGTTGAGAGAGCACATTTCTCAGCTGCCGAACAGCCTCCATTGCCAATGGACATAAGCACAGAATCGGCTCTGTTTCTGGGATCTAATTAGGATTCAACTTCCCAACTGGTGGCAGAATAAGTAATAACCTACTTGTGCCCTGTGCACGCCCTTCCTCTGCCTGCAGCCCTTGACCACCAGCACTTCCCACCAGTAAAGATCAAACTCCTGACACAGCAGTGACACTGCAGCTGGATTTCCCCAGCAGCCGGTTCTCTCCCTGTTTACAGCCATCTGCAGGTCTTATTTCTCCTTAAGAGAAAATCCATCTTTCATACATCTTCATGTCCTTTGAAAAACCTAATGCTCCGCTTGGCATGTAGTAGGTGTTTAGTTAACATATGTTAAATATGTGGACGAAAAATAGCACGTGCTTAGTAAGAGCGAGGGAAGAATGGATACTTGTGTGTGTGTGTTGGGGGCAGGTACTGTGGATTGAAGCCAGGGACATTTTACTGCTGAGAGACATCACCAACTCTTTTTTTTTTTTAATTTGTAATTTTGAGACAGGGTGCCACTCAGTTATTGAGGGTGTTGCTAAATTGCTGAAACTGGCCTCTAACTTGTGATCCTCCTGCCTCAGCCTCCCAAGACACTGAGATTAAAGGGGTGTGCCATCTCCCTGGCAGAATACTTATTTCCTCTGAGCTCTTTATCTTCTCCCCCCACACCCCCTCTTTCTCCTTCTTTTTCTCTCCTCCTCCTTCTTGTTCCTATATGACTAAAGTGGAATTCAAAATAATTTTTATCAGGTTCCTTCACAGGTCCAGGAAGCTGATAGTGTCTACGATAGCTGCAGACACTTCATTGGAGGTCGTGTAGACAATTCCCAGCTCGCCTTGAAAACACAAGTGCAGGTTCCCTGGGCTGTTGTTGCTTTGCCTGATACACTGTGTGCAGCTTGGAGCGGAACGGTGACGCTATTCTTCGTGGCGTTTTGCCTACTCCTCCTTGCTTTGCTATCTTGTCAGTCTTTTAGGTAGGACTAGCATTTTAATCCTAATTAGACAATTACACATCATGATGCACTAACTTGTTAACCTATGTTCACAAATCATTTAATTACCACTGTTGGCTTTGATGTGCTGTTGTTATTCAGTTATGGGAGTAAACAGTTTGACAGCTAACAGGAGGAAACTCATTATTTTCTGAGATATATTGTTATTTTCAGTGTTTTTAAAAATACTTTAATCAAAACTTGGATAATACTTTAATCAGGACTAAACAAATATCCAGCAGCGTAGCAGTAAAAGTGAGTGAGTCCTTTAACTGGGTGGTTACTTGGGGGCTAAACAGTAACTCCAAAATTCTACAATGAATGGAATTTTTAAAGGGGAAAAAAAAAAGATAAAATTTTCTGGTCTTTTTCTCCATACCAATTCACAGGCCATCTCCCATGATGGTGTAATTTGTGAAATGCAGCTTCTAATATTGATTTGTGAAGCACTTTGGTGGCTGGAGATAAGAGGAGCAATCTCTTCATTTGATGCTTCTGCATACTGTTGCTCAAACTTTCTGGACCTTCTGGAACTTTTAATTCCATTTAGTAAGCACCCTAGGTTGCTGTGACACCCTGGGAGCTAAGGTGCTTCTGGGTTCCTTCCCTGGCTCCTTGATGAATAGGGAAACCAGGCTGCCAGGTGCAAACTCCCAGCAGGTTTCGTAACTGTTTCTGCTGTAGTTTGCACTGAGGATCAATAATATCATTACACATTTATGTGCAAACATCAAAATCACTCACAGCAATTAAGTTCCTACCTTCCCTCTACACCCCCACTAAATAAAATATCCTGTGGAAGGGGGAGAGATTTCTACGTGAACCCTTGTAATAATATAATTGACCATGCTGTTGATGGTGATTGCGAAGCCTACACATGCTAGGCTGTTCTTTATGTTTTAGGCTCTTGTCATTTCTGTACAGTTACCCCATGAATTTCTCCAGGGCTGAGACTGTTCCCTCTACCTCTCTGAACCTCCATACTACCCAGAAAAGCATGTGGCACATCGTAGGTTCTCAAAGAAATGCTTGTGTCTTACAACAAACCACCACCGCTTTCCCCCTTGCAACTTCACCTGTGAGCGCATGCTTCCGCATTTGCCCGTCAGGCCAAAATCCTCTTCCTAGGCTTTTCCTGGCGGATTTTAGGTGGCATTGCAATCTTCCATGGCATGAGACGGACTTTTCAACTACAGGAAACACGAGCGTGCGGACACGCACACTGATCCAAGGCGTAAAAGTGCGACCTTCCCTTCTCTTCGCTTGGATTAAAGAAAAGCTGATCTGATAGAGGAAAAAGAAAATGCAAAAATTCGATCAGTCAGCAGCTTTCCCCGCAGCCCGCACTGACTTTTTGAAGGTTTGGATCTTCATTTCCCCCAGAACAGCAAGTAAAATGATACGAGCTGGAAGGCCTGGCGTCAGTCCTCCCTCCCTCCCTCTCTCTCTCTCTCTCTCTCTTTTTTAAAGAGAGAGGGACAGTGAGAGAGAGAAAGAGAGAAACAACTTTATTTACTTTTTCACATGGCCTTAGTTGCTCCAACGCTCAGTTGTGTACATGGTGCTGGGGTTCAAACCTGGGTCCTCGTGCTTGCCAGGCAAGTGCAGAAACCGCTAAGCCACCGCTCTAGCCCCAGTCTTCTAACTCTTGAAGATTTTAGTGGTATTAGGTCTAACACCCTGTTGGGACTGGGTAACTGATTCTCTGGGCACAGGCATAGAGATGGGGCAGGTGGGAGGCACAGGGAGCAACACTACTGGGGTGCATATATTTCAGTGCAAGTCTAGAGGTTTTCCTTCTTGAGAGTAATTTAACCCCCCAATTGCAGTGGGGATTTTTCTTTTTCTTTTCTTTTTTGTGGTGCTGGGGATAAGTACAGGTCTTGTGTGTGTTAGGCAAATACTCTACTATTGAGCTACATCTCCAGCCCCTGGAAGCTTCTTTAAATGATGCCTTCTTAAGAATTCACAAGGACTGGGGGATGTAACTCAGTGGTTGAGTGCTTGCCTAGTGTTGAGTCCCTGGGTTTAATTTCCAGCACCAAACCAACCAACAACAAAACCCCAAAACCAAACAATAACAACAAAAACCCCATAGCCATACCTTACAATAACAGGACACTTCATTTCTTTTTAAAAATTTTACATTTTCTTGGATATTTCCTCACATTTTTCTTTTTTAAGAGAGAGGGACAAAGAAAGAGAATCAGTTTTATTTAGTTTTTCACTTGACTTGAGTTGCTCCAATGCTTCGTGTGTATGTGGTGCTGGGGTTTGAATCAGTGCCCTCGCTCCAGCCAGGCTAGCGCTGTAACCGCCAAGCTGCACCGCTCCAGCCCCTTCTTCACACTTTTTCAACAGCTTTGTTGAGGTATGGTTGACATTGTTAAGCCAAAACTCCTGAGACCAAGAAATCTCTGAAATAAAATGTTTTATTGAGCAGTAATAACCAGTGAAAGCAAGAAAACAAAACAAAAAACCAGGTCTTGGACAAGTTCCAGCCACTATCAGGTATGGATAGGTGGCAGATGGAAAATGTCCCTGGACCTAGAGTGAAGAGAAGTTTGTGAGCTTTGGTGAAGGAGAGCACCTAGCTTGGCTGGAGTGAGAGGGTGTGGTGACGAGCAAGGGAAGGCCATCGGCAGTCACTGTGCTTCTGGGCAGGTTGAGGTGGACAGTGCCAGGTAGCCCTGGTGGCCCGGGTGGTAGGCAGTGATGGGAGCTGGGGTTTCAGTGTACATTCAAGAATGCAAAATGGGGGTTGGAGCAGTGACTCAGCAGTAGAGAGCACTTGCCTAGCATGCATCAGGACCCGGGTTCAAACCCCAGCACCATGTGCACAACTAAGTGTTGGAAAAGCAGAAAACAGATGAAAAATAAAAATCAATTTTTTTTTAAAAGGGAGAGAGGGACAGTGAGAATAGAGAGCAACTATTTTAGTTTTTCACGTGGCTTTCGTTGCTCTGAGACTTCGTTGTGTACGTGGTGCTGTGGTTTGAACCCGTGTCCTTGCGCATACCAGGCAAGCGCCATAACTGCTGAGACACGGCTCCAGCCCCCAAGATGAATTCTTTTAAAAAAAAATGCAAAATGGGTTTTGTTTTTCCTGTTGCGGGTTACCAGCTAATCCCTCCCTTCCATCCTCAAACCTTTTAAATGAAACAGGAGTTGTCAAATGTTTCTTTTATCATCTCCACCCTCTTCGTTTTTTTTTTTTTTTAGATACCGGGAGGCAACCCAGGGCCTCACACACTCCAGGCAAGTGTCTTCCACTGAGCTGGATCTCCAGCTCAGGCGCTCCCCATTTTCATTCAGGGGAACACTTATTTTATTGCTCTCATGATCAATTAGCCCTTTATGTTCAGGGCACATCTTAGGGCTTATTCTTCAAAGGTGGAATACTATATTTCTTGCTTTGGCCAACTTACCTGATTGGTTGTTTTGAGAAGGGGTCTTGCCATGTTGCTCAGGCTGGCCTGGAACCCCTGGGTATCAGTGATTCTCTCCCAGGCCTCCTGAGTAGCTGGGACTACAGGTGTAGTTGGCTTACCTGAGTTTTACTCAAGTCCCTTGGGATTGGCTCATCAGAGGATCCCAACCCCTTCTGCTCTGGCCCCTTCTGTCCTCTTCTTCCCCTCCAGCTCCTCCACTCAGAACCCTAACTTGACCCGGATGCTGTGTGCTATGCCTGTAATCTCAGTTCCTCAGGAGGCTGAGGCAGGAGGATGATAAGTTTGAGGCCAGCTCGGGCAATTTAAGGAGTCCCTGTCTCAAAATTTAAAAAAATTTAAAAGGACTGGGAGGCAGCAGCTGCCTAGCACGAGTGAGTCCCTGAGTTCAATCCCTAGTGCTAGAGAAAAAAAAAATCCTAACTTGAGGATAACTGATAACACGAAAATATTTGACCAGTCTCTTTTCCTAGTAAGGAAATGCTGCAGCAAGCAGGAGACAGGCTTTGCTGGGCCCTTCTACACAATTAAATCACTGCTTCTGATAAGATCTCATTTTCTGTAAAAGATAAATTCTGTAAAAAGAAAAATTCCTCTACTGAGAACAACTGAAGACTAGTATTCATAAATTTAGACATAAAATGATTCAGAGGGTGATTTGTTCTTATTTGTTTATTTATGTAATGGGGTTTTGACAATCTCCTGATCACTGCTTTCAACATCAGAAGCTGACTTGCCCCTGTGGTTAGGCCTTATTTTTAAAAATGCTTGTTTGGAAACTTTTCACAGAGTAACTGAATTAGCTGGAGAATTTGCTAAATCGCTTGGTCTCAACTCAACTGAAAAATCTGCTTGCCACTGAAGAATTCCACTCTAATCTACAAATGTGACTGACAGTGTCAATAGGGCCAGTAGCTTGTGGCAGAGGGACCCAGGTTGAGTCCTTGTAAGCCCAGAGAGCAGTGATGTTGAAATGCAGCCTCCCTGCGTTCAGGATTGGTGTCCTGGTATGGGTTCTGTCCAAAGCAGAGCCTTAGAAAAGGATTTCAGTGCCCAGAGTTTGGGAGGCAATTGCAGTATCATAACCTAGAGGGGCCTGGGGAAGGGAGATGGGGATGGAGAGGAAGGCAGTAGAGGGTATGGGAGGGAGCGGGCTACTCACCACGGTGGCACCGAGAGCTCAGCACCATGGGGACCTTCTGGGAAGCACGTACTTCCCACGTGACCCATGGATCAACAAGGAAGCTGGAGCCTGGTCCTCATGGTTGAAGATTGCTCTTAGGGGAATTCTGCAGAACTGATCAGGAAGGGACACAGGGGTGGCTCTAATATCCACAATCAGACTCTGGATGTGGGCCTGGAATTTGCGGGGTTTTTTTTTTTTTTTAATATAGAGGGGGAGAGAATTTTATTTATATTTGCATCTTTTTTTTCCCCCTAGACACATCATTATATATGTAGTGTCGGGGTTTGAACCCGCGTCCTTGTGCATGCCCAACAAGTGTTGTGACCGCTGCACCACCGCTCCAGCACCTGGAATTGGTATTTTTTTTTTTTTTTTTTTAGAGGGACAATGAGAGAGAGAGAAAGAGAGAATCAATTAAGTTTTTCACGCGACCCCCGTTGCTCCACCACTTCGTTGTGTATGTGGTGCTGGGGTTTGAACTCGCGTCCTCACGCATGCCAGGCAAGCGCTGTGACCACTGAGCCACTGCTCCAGTCCCTGAAATTTGTTTTCAACCCCAAATGATTCTAATTATTGTAAGTTTGAGAACCATTGCTCTAAAAGGCAGTCTGATCTGGTTTCCCTGATCTGTCACCCCTACCTTCAGAGAATCTTGAGTCCTTCGTTTTGTTTCAGTGCTAAGAATTGAACCAGGGCTTTGAGCATGCCAGGCAAGTGCTCTGCCTGAGCTACACTCCCAGCCCTCCAGCCATTGCTACGGTGTAAAGAGCTCTTCAGGGCTTGCCCTCTTCCTGCCCCTACCGCTACATCTCTTGGTCCACATTTTCCTCTCCAAACTCTCGGTCCAGTCAACCCGTGGGTTGCACTTACCTGAAAACTGGGCTTTTAACCCTTCTGCCTCAGCTCAGAATGTTTCAGCTGCCAGTAATGCAAACCTTGACTAAGGGGCTAAAACAAAAAAGGAATTATTTTTCTGACACACCAAGAAATCTGGAATTGAGCAGCTGTTGATGTTGGTTCTGTGGCTTGATAGTGTCAGGGTGGAGTCTGATTCTCTCAGGTTTTTCCTCATGGCTGCAAGGGGCTGCCATAGCTCCAGCTAACATCTGTATTCAGGTCAGGAAGGGGCAGCACCATCTAGGCACAAGTTTCCCCAGAAAAACCAGCAGAGTTTCCTCAACACCTCATTGGCCAGAAATATGTCACATGTGACTCCTGTTAGCAAGGGAGGTAAGTAAATATTTAGCATTCAGGCTCAATGGATCGAGTGGGAGAAGCAGACACAGAAATGGAGTAGATTAGCTGTTTCTCATCTTGTTTGACTGGGGAATACCTATTTAACTTTAAACATTTTCCTCTAACATTTTATTATGAAAATTCTTGAAATTTCTGAAGAGTTGAGAGCGGCAAGTTTGCTGCTTAGATTCGATAACTGGTGTTTTGCTCGATTGCATCTAAGCATCCATCTACCCATCCATCGTTTTCCCTGTCTTTTGTAGTGTGAGGGATTGAACCAGGTCCTTGCATGCTCCAGGCAAGCGCTCTACTACTGAGCCATTGCTCCAGTCCTCCCATCTTATTTTTTGATATAAGTCAAATGAAGGTATCAGAACAACTCCCTCTAAACACTCCATCATTATCTGGAGTTCAACATGTGCTTAGAGCCTTTTCAGGGAATGTTTACAAACACTGAAATGCACACATTTATGTGTACTGTTATGAGTTTTGACAGACGCATGTACTTGTATAACCAAACCTCCTTCACAGTGTATAACATTACTATCAAGTCAGGAAGCTTCCTTATTCCTTTTTCTGTTCTTTTTCTTCTTCAGTCCTAGGGATGGAACCCAGAAGTGCTCTACCACTAAGCTGCATCCCTAGCCCTTTTTATTTTTTATTTTGAGACAGGGTCATCAACAAATTGCTGAGGCTTCCTGCGAACTTGCAGTCTTCCTGTCTCAGCCTTCCAAGTTGCTGGGATTGCAGGCATGCGTCAGAGCGCCTGGCCCCCATGTCCCTTTATAGCACAGGGACCTGCCACCATCCTCCCCACAGGCAAACACTGTTCTACTTTCCTTCATAGAAGATTAGTTCTGCGTGTTCTAGAACTTCATATAAATAGACTCTTTTGTGTACAACCTGAGATACTTTGGGATGCTTTTTAGCATTGGCTTCTTTGAGTATCTTTTGTCTATGCACAGACTTCTGAAATAGCAAGTGTAACATTTTTTTTCTTGTTTTCCTATTTAACATTGCCTTGTAGTATGTGATTCCTTCAAGGGCAAATATCTTGCTATTCATCTTTGTATTCTTAGCACAGCTCCTATAGACATTTAATAAATGTCTGTTCGATGGCTTAATGAAGGAATGGAATGAAGTTACTGAATCACAGTAGGTTGGTAGGAAAGTTTAATTCATTTTCCTTTGTTTTGTGCAGTGCTCCCGGACGTTGTTAGGGTGGGCTCTGTGGGCCTCTGTGTTCGTGCTAGCTGATGTCCTCCTCAGTGGCAGGGCTGTACCTTAGTCACGCCACGCCAAGAGCTTAGCCAGCGCTTGGCATGTTGCGGCATGAGTCAACGCGAGCTGTTCTGAAAGTATATATAAATAACGTTCATCGTGAGGCTGGGATCTGTTAACAAGGGGCTCCGGGGATCTTCGCTGAGAATAAAGGTGAAGCAGCGCTGTGTTTTCCCCAGTCTGGGCCCTGTGTGAAGCTGTGGGAATCAGCAGAGCGGGCGTTTGCCCAGTCTTGACCATCAAGCCCGCTTCCTTATCCATATAGATTCAGGCAAGGAACCCTGCCATCAAAATGCATGCCAAGATGTTAGCTGATTGCTGGAATGAGGCTGCTAAGGACCCCCAGGTTGGGTGCATTTTAACTGGGGCATCAGGACCTCTGCACTCTGTCGGAGGGGTGTATCTTGCTCTGTGTCCAGACTCAGCTTCTGTTCCTGGATTGCCCATTAAGAGAGAGGTCACCCCATTGCCTCTGATGGCCAGGGCCCACTTGCTGAACCTTTCTTCCATCCTCATATTCTTCATGGAAAAATAAACCCCAAAGAGAAATGCCTCTTAGAAAAGGAAGCTCTCACTACAGCTATGTCAATGTTCATAGCAGCTCAATTTACTATTGCTAAACTATGGAACCAACCCAGATGCCCCTCACTGGACGAGCGGTATATAGATGTATACAGTAGAGTTCTACTCTGCTGTTAGAATGATATCATGGCATTTGCAGCCAAATGGATGGAGGTGGAAAAAATTATGCTGAGTGAAATATTCCAAGCTCAGAGACTTAAGGGCCCAATGTTTTCTTTCATATGTGGAAGCTAGAGTAAAATCTGAGACAGACTGAAAGTTAGCTAAGCTCAAAAATAAACTTAACACTGGTGAATTTTTACATAAGCAGGGGGAACCATAACTATGAAGCTGGGGAGAGAAGCGAGGCGGGTAGGAAGGGGAGGGAAGGATTAGGGGGGTTATCAGTGCAGCTGGAGGGAGGAAATAGGGGGGCTATCAATGCAGCTGGGAACCCCCAACTCCTATGAGAAGCCCAACTAACATGGCAGTGAACTAGGGGAGACATGGGAGCAGGGAGTGGTCAAAGAGGGGAGACCCTGAACTAGACCCTTAACTTACTTCGTCAATATCCATATATTCATGAATAAGTAACAATGGTTCCCTCCAACATGGAAGACTATGCTGAACGAATAAAAAACGAAAGAACAAGAAGCTCTCTGTAGAAGGAGACCATACCTTTGTGCCTGCCCTGCCCCCATGAAGATAAGGAGACCGGAGCAGTTGCTTGGCTGCTCTTTGAAACATGGGTCCCCAACACCCTGCCCGCTCCTGTCTGTCTGCTTTTACTGTTCTTTTTAGAGCCAAGTACCAGATTAGACCAGGGTGGCCTGATCTTGTGCTGTATATTGGCAGGGGTATAATGTTAACTCATTGATGGAACTGGGTCTTGCTATGAGAAGCAATCTGCAGCCTTGAGGTAGCAACCTGAGCTTTAGACCTGCATCCCAGCCGGGGCTTTGCCCCTGATACTCCCAGTAAGTCATTTCCATGTTGTGAGTCTCAGTTTCCCCCTGTAGGCAACGTCCATCTAAAATCAGTGCTAGGTCTGAAATTGCACACAGGCTATTCAAGAATTAGGCTCAATTCAAAATGTCAAATTTAGGTTCCATGTAAGGAAGACCTCAGTTGGCAGATCAATAAGGATTCCCACGAGGTCATTTTCACCTGCAAGCCCTTCATCATTATCTTCCTTAATCATCTCGTCCAGCACGCTAGGTCGACAGAGCAGTCCAGCTGCGCAGCTCCTGATCTGCTGGTCGGGCAGGAAACACAGGCGAGGCAAGCCCAGCTCAGTTTGGCATGGCGTGGAGCAAGACAGAAGTATTAATCAACCACAAGTGGCTGCTGGCGGCGGATCAGAAGGCTCTGCCCCAGTTTGTTGAGTGAAGAGAGGCCATGGACGGGGGCAGCAAAGGTGCAGACCGTGAAGGCTTTAGTTTGGGGCAGCACCACAGTTCCGTCCATGCAGGGACACAGTGTTGGAACACCTTGTCCGTCCCAGTGAAGCGTGGAGCACCATGTGTTTTGCGTAAAGGCAGAAGGCCAACTACTCAATTAACTTGGACGACTTGTCTTTCCTGAGTGAAGGAAGCAGTGGCTGGAAACAGAAGCCTCAGCACTAGCCAGCGTAGGGTGGATGGGGACGGCAAGAGCAGAATCACGGAGGTCTCCCCCAGCTTGCTGGAAGTTTCTGCTCCAGCTCAGACAGGAAGCTCTCACCTTCTCTGCATCTGTTTCCAGATGAGGGTTCCTAATCAGAGGAACATCAAACCCTGCACATCTCCTCCACTGTCTTCTCAGAGCTGGCATGCAAACAGAAGAGTGCTTTTCAAAGTCAATACTGTGGGCATAGCAAAGAACTGAGAAAGGAAGTCGAACATTAAGCCCTTATCAGAGCATCTCAACCACTTCTTTACTGCCCATTATGATTAGGCACACAGGTACCGGGTGCTTTAGGGAAACTTGATAGATGAACACTTAGACAATTAGGAACAGATAAGTCCAGGGGCTTTTGCTCCTTCTACAAAAGGGCTCTCTTTAGTGAAGATTGCCTTCAGGAGTTCTCCGCACCCTGCTTCTTCTTTAAGTAGCAGCTTCTGTGCCTACTTACAATGTGATCTGATTTATACATCTCGACTGATTTATTCTAATTCAGCCTCATTTTAAACTCTCTTCCCAGAGGCAAGAAAAAAAATGCCTGTTTCTGCCAGGTGTGGTGGCTCATGCCTATAGTCTCTCCTGAGGCTGAGGCAGGAGCATTGCAAGTTCAAAGCCAGCCTCTGCAACTTAATGATACTCTAAACAACTTAGCGAGACTGTGTCTCAAAATAAAAAATAAAAAGGACTGTGGATGTGGCTTAATGGTTAAGCATCCTGGGTTCAATCGCCAGTACCATAAAAAAAAAATCTGGTAATTTCAAGGTTTAAATTACATGTATATGGTCATTAATATCTGTAACTTGGAGGAACAATAGAGGAGTCACGAGACTGGGGAGTAAGAGAAGTGGGGAGATACTGGACAAGGATCAGGTTTAATGTCAATATGTATGCATGCACAAATGTGAACCAACAAATTGCTTCATTATGAAAGACAATGCTGAACCAATAAACAAAATAAAAAAGGGGCTGGTGGATCGGTGGCTCAGCAATTACAGCACTTGCCTCGCATGTGCAAGTATGCAGGTTCAAACCCCAGCATGACCTATACAATGAAGGGTCAGAGCAACGAAGGCCAAATGGAATTCTCTTTCTCCCTGTTTCTCTCTCTTAAAAAAAAAAAAAGCCTACTTCTCTCTCTCTCTCTCGCTCTGCATCTCTTTTTTCTTTTCTTCTTTTTTATACTAGGAAATGAATCCCAGGAGCACTTAACCACTCAGTCACATCCACAGCCGTTTTTTATTTTTTTATTTTGAGACACCGTCTCGCCAAGTTGCCGAGGTTGGATTTGAACTTGCAGCCCTCCTGCCTCAGCCTCCCTCCACTGGGATCATAGGCGTGCACCACTGTGCCTGGCTCTTTCTCTCCTTTTACCACTTCCAAGGAGCCATGTCATCCACTGGATCCAGGTTTGCTACGGAGACCCACGGTGCTAGAACTAGAAGGCCCTGGAGGTAAGAGCCAATTTCAGACCTTGTCCCAGAGAAGAGTAGACTTTTCTGACATTACCCAGCAAGTTAATGATATTTCCATCCCATAGTATTTTCTCCTTATAGTCCCATACTTCATACCTGGCTACCCTAAACACTGTCCTCAATGCCTCTGATTAAGCAGACTCAAGAAGCTTGAGTGAGAACTGGTTCATCAGGTCGTTTGCAATGGACAGCTGTCTAAATGCAGTCCGAGGGTACAGGATACTGAATAGTGGAGGCAAAGAGCCAGAGGGCAGAGAATCTGGAGTCAGCCTGCAGAGTCAGGCTGGAGTGCCGAGGGAGAGGGTGGCAGAAGGGGATGGTGAGGAAGAAATACAAAGTAAAGTTTGTTTTGCTTCTTGCTTACTTTCTCATTCAAATAAAAAACTGGCCTTTGGGTTTCTTTTTTTTTTGTATGCTATAGTATGCTCTCCATTTCTGTGGGTTCAACAAACTGCAGACAGATAATATTTGAAAAAAATGCATTTGTACAAAACATACAGATTCTTTTCCTTGTTATCATACCCTAAAAAATACAGTAGAAGAGCTATTTACATAGCATTTACAGTTGCATTAGGTAGCATAATTAGTCTAGAGATGAGTTAAAGTCTATGGAGGGTGTGGGTAGGCTTTCTGTGGAGACTGCACCATTTAATTTGAGACTTGAGTACCCTCTGAGCTTGGTATCTGTGGGGTATCCTTGAACCAATCCCCCAGGGACACAAGGGGCAGCTCTACCCTCTCTGGTTACAGGTATTTAGAACCCAAGTGTGCTGCAAAACCAAACTGTAATCTCATGGTCTCCTTATCATCTCCCACTCTCTCTCTCTTCAACCTAACGTAAGCTGGCTTCTTGCTTCTGCTCCGTAAGGTTTCCAGTGGCCTGCATGTCCCTAAATTCAACCTATGAACTTTCAATCTTTTGTTTGTTTTAAAGAGAGGGACAGTGAGAGAGAGAGATATAGAGAAAGAGAATCAACTTTATTTAGTTTCTCATGTGGCTTTTGTTGCTCCAACACTTCATTGTGTGCATGGTGCTGGGGCTTGACCCTGCGTCCTTGTGCATGCCAGGCAAGCGCCGTAACCGCTGAGCTACCGCTCCAGCCCTTGTACAATCTTCTGATGGAATATGTAGATGAAAGGGGTTTACCACATTCAGCTGAAATTTACATTTGTTGGCACAGTAGTTTGTCTATTCTACACCAAACTGTGAGAAACTAGAGGCAGATTTGCATCTGCTTTTTCTTCTTGTTGAACCCTTAGCCCTTAGCATAAGATCTGCTACTTACCCACTAGGCCTGCTCCAAGTCCTTGAATATCTTCTCGTTAGCCATGCCTTGGTTTCCTCGTCTGATCTTCTCGTTATCCTTGGTTTCCTTCTCTGATAAATGGTAATATTACCTTGAACCTAACTTGGCTCACAGGGAATGTGACAGAATCAGCTATTATAAGTGAATCTGCTTTCACACACTAAGGTGCTACGCAAACGTTAATGTGAGTAGCTGATACTAGCGAAGGCACTGGTTACTGTCGTTGATCGTGGATGGATTATATCAGGACCATTTCACACCTGTACCAAATGAGGCGAAAATGGTCTGGTATCACGTTCTGAAAACTAAGGGGTTGTAGCCTGAAATTGGAGCCTTGTCAGACAACTTCTTGTCTCCAGCCATGCTGGCTCAGTTTGTGCTCTTAGGTAGTGTGTGTGATGGACAGCTTCCCAGCTGATTCCATCTTTAAGACAGGGAAGAGCTGAGTCTCAGGCTGCTCCCCTGACTTTGTGATGCACAGTACAGAGACAGTGCAAACCCCGCAACTGCAGATGTCATAACTTCTGAGATTGTATTCGTTCTCCTGCCCATCTTTAAGCAAATGTGGCATCCAAGGCTCTGTCTTTCCAACTATGTATTATTCTCCGTGCTGCAGTTTTCTTATCCATAAAAAGGGAATACCGAAGCCTCCTTGCCTACTTCCTATGGTTACTGGGAGAATCTGAAATAAAATTAAGCAAGTGAAATTATTAGTGAATCATAAAGCTCCAGACGTGGGCAGTTCATTCTTGTTAGTAGTAATTGTTAAGATTATTAACATTCTGCATGCAAGTCATGCCTATAAATAGCCATGGTGATTAATTAGGCTATGATGTTCATCACCAGACACCTGCTATGGAACAAGAACTGTCTCTCGGATGACTTGGTGGGGGGACAACCATCAGGAACCCAGGATGTTTCTGGATTTAGCATTTTGTTTTCTCCAAACGTCTCTATTGTCTTTCTGAAGAATCTTTCTGTATACTCAAAGAAATGGGGGTTTCTTGGTCCCAGACAAACATGGTAAGTTGATCGCGCAATGTGGACACCCTGAGCGTTGCTTCAGCTGGTGATGCTGAGTGGGGCTCTGGCTCTTTGGCCACACATTCCATTAAACCACGAAGCATGTTTTAAGCACACATGCCAGGTTTTAGGGAATAGAAAGCTCTTTCATCGTGAAACAGTTTGCACATTCTCTGGGTGCACATGAGGTGCTATGTTGTAAATGCACAATCAGAGAAAAAAATTTAAATAATACCAAGAAAGATGCATTGGAGCACAAGGGGAAGGAGCAAGACCCTTTGGGCTGAATGCTGGTGCGGAGTTGGGCACCTGTCAGTGTCTTTCATTTGCCTCACTATAAGACATTTCTTCAGGCATATGGACAACTCTGAAATTGCAGAATATGCGTGGAAGCACATTTGTGGAAAAGTAATCTTGTCTTCCCCTTGACCTGTGGGGACTCTGAGTGCTGGAGGCTTCCATGAGCTGTGCTGGGCTCCGCATGCCAGGGAGATGAAGAAACCTGAGTTGTCAGGGAGAAAAGTGACCCTAGAGAAAGAGGAGCGTGGACAGAAAGCCAGAAATGAAGGAAAACGGTAAGAAACTCACATGACAGTGTTCCAATCCTGGACTGCATCTGTGATGGGGGTCCCAGAAGGCTCCGGCCAGAGCGGAGAACTTCCCATGGCCTAGTGGCCTCCTAGCTGGCTGTCATCAGCTCATGTATGCATGTGGTACTCACATGCTGTGCCGAAGCTGGCGTAAGGAACCTACTGCTCTGCAGCCGGATCGCATGTAATCGTGGGCAGAACCTAATCTGTTATACTGAGGAACAACTGGGCTGGGGCACCTCGCAGTGGTAGAGCCCTTGCCCAGCATGGGCAAGGCCTTGGGTTTGATCCCCAACACTGAAAAAAAAAAATAGTAATACTAGGAACAACTGTGCTGCTGCTGTTTTGTGTCTCCTGCACTTTTAATAGTTATTTCCAAACATTTGTGTCATGCTGTTGGCAGCTTCACCTCCCCCATGCTTCCTGCCTCTCGGCTTCACCAGGATTCCACGTGCAGCGGTAGACCTGCACCTTCGAGGCTCGGGTAAATGCGCTCCAGGGTGTTTGAGCAATGATGGAATCACCAACCATCATGTCTCAGAATGTCTCCTCGTCGTGAACTGACACAGGCCTGTGATTGGGACATCTTCAAGGATGTGTAATGGTACAGGCACCAGGAGAGGGAGTGGCTGCACCCTTTGTTAAGATGCGCTCCCGGGTTCTAAGCTTAGTGTTGGAGGAACTTAGAGATGGCAAAGGCTTGCTGCCTCACATTTGGAGGGCTTGTAAACGACGGAGTGGACAGGTAGCAGACTCATTTATTCGAATAAGTCTCCTTGTCTTCTGTGCTCACCAACTCCAGTGAACTGGTGTCAGGGTGTCTGGGTTTGAAATAGGATCTACCGCGTGTTAGCTCTGTCATCTTGGACCAGTTACGTAATCTCCATGAGCCTCAGTTTCCTCCTTGGTAACACAGAGACAGCGATGACCCAAAATTCCCTCCAGAGCTGCTGTGAGGATTTGGTGACATAGCCGTGTAGAGTCTGCGGCAAAGCATCAGCCAGGTAGTAAGTACAGAATGCAAGTGAGTTACCATCCATTCTGGCTTCTTCCCGCCCCTCCAGATGCCATCCACATTTCTTTTTCTTTCTCTTTTTTTAAAGGAGAAAGAGAGCACAAATTTTATTTGTTTTTTTTTTTCCATCTGGTTCTCATTCTTTGGACACTCAGTTGTGTATGTGATGCTGGGGTTTGACACCGGGTCCTTGTGCATGCCAGGCAAGTGCTCCACTGAGCCACCCCTCCAGCCCCTACTGTCCACTTTTCTGATACCAGTCCTGACCCTTTCACCTTGGACTCTGGTGTGTGGGGTGGGTCCTGGGGATTGACTTCTGGGCACTCTAACACTGAGCAACAGGCCCAGCCTTTTGTATTTTTATTTACTTTTTTGGAGACAGGTTCTCTCTAAGCTGCCCCGGCTGGCCTCCAACTTGTGATCCCCTTGCCTCAGCCTCCTGAGTAGCTGGGATTACAGGTGTGCACCACCGTGCTAAGATGGTCATACACTGTCTAATGACAGGTGTACATTCTGCCATGTTAAGTGGTTTTCTCGTGTGAGTATCTTAGAGTGTACACACAAACCGAGATGGCTTCATTGCTAGGCAGATATAAGTTTATGGAACCACTGTTGTAAATGTGCTCCGTCATCGACCAAAATGCTGTTATGTGGTGCGTGACTGAATTTCCATCTTCTGGACCTGTCATTTCCACTTGAACATGCTGTCATCCCCTCAAACCCATCGCGGCTCAAATGTCATTCATCATTTCCCGTCCCAGCTGACTCTTTCCCTCAGATACCCCATATTTGTTATCAACACTTCATCAGTTTGATCCCTGTCTATTTTCTGTTGCTATAACAGAATGCCTGAGACTAGGTAATTTATAAAAGAAGGAGTTTTATTTTGGTTCTGAGTTTGGGAAATCTAAAATTGAGCAGCCGCAGATTGGCAAAGACCTGGTGCTCCTTCAACTCATGGCAGAAAGGGGACATGCAAGCAGGAATGGTGTGAGTGAGAAGGCAGGAGAGGCGGCTGTGCTTTGCGCTTTACGCCAACCTGCCCTCCTGGCAAGAGCCCAGTTCCTCGGGAGTGCGACCTCAGGCCCCTCATGAGGATTAATGCAGTGCCTTGGTGCCTTGACAGCTGCCTCTCTGGGACTGAATCACTTCCTAAAGGCCCCACCACCCATCAACACCCTTGTGGTGGGTATCAAATTTCATCCTGTGTTTTGGAGGGGACAAGTCATATTCAAGTGATGGCTGTCCCCTAGATAAGACTTGGAATTAACTTTGATTCCCTTTGCTGCGTTCATCCTTGGTGTTTCTGCATTCCTTTCAAACAACTTTTCGATTCCCTGCATCTCTCTGCTGTCACCACTACCCTGCCTTGATTTTAGCGAGAAACTCTGAACCAAGGGCTTGTCCTCCTCGCCACACCACCCGCACTGCCGGCTCCTCTTAGTCTGCTCCATGCAGTACCTCGCTAATGTTTCCAAAGGTCCACTTTGTCTCCCTGAGTCTTCCTCTTGGGGACCAAGAACTGCTCCCTGCCTTCTTTACAATCAGATTCAACCCTCGTTCAGGGTGCTGGAGAGAAAGCTTCTGAATTCAGATCAGGATGGTGCTTCTGTGCTGGTCTGTGCAAATTTATTTTCTCATGTTGCTGGGCTTGAGAAGTCTAGAAATCCGGGGTCACTAGGGCTGGTTTCTTTTGAAGCCCCTTTCCTTGGCTTGAGATGGTCACCTCACTGTGTCTTCATGTAGTCTTCTCTCTGTGTCCCTCTGTGTGTGTGTGTGTGTCTGGTGTTGTTACAGGTGTGGGCTGCTACACCTGGCCCAGTTTATAATTTAATGGTACCATTTCTGTTTCCTGGTCACTAGATTTCTCTCCTACCTGAGTGTAAGCTTGATCAGGGAGGGGCTCTCCTTTTCAAAATGCACAGAGTAAGTTCTTAAAAACTGCAGAGGGACTGGAGCAGTGGCTCAGCGGTTACAGCACTTACCTGGCATGTGCAAGGACGTGGGTTCGAACTCCAGCACCACATACACAGTGAAGTGTTGGAGCAACGAAAGCCACAAGAAAAACGAAATAAAATTGACTTTCTCTCTCACTGTCCCTCTCTCTTTTTAACAAATGAATGAACAACAACAAAAACCAAAAACGGCAAGGGATAGTATCCTTTGGCCTTTTCCTTCCATCGCATGGTCAGATGTACTATAGCATTTTTCTCTTATTTATTTATTCTTTCCCAAAGCTGGGTATGAACCCAGGGCCTCATGCCTGCCAACTTCACCTCCGAGCTGCACCACCAGCCCTCCCATCCTATGATTGTACTTTGTGCAACTTCCCTGTGTATGTTCAGAAAGTGGCACAGTGTGATGTGCAAAGGGTCACAGAGCTGTAGGACCACATCAGAAAGATGGAAAACAGGGTGTTTGGTTCTCCTGAGCACTGGGACCCTGAGGCCTCTGTTCAAGCGCAGATTCTGATTCTGCAGGTGGGCCTTGCTCATAAGCTCTGGCTGGTGGTGGGTGGGTGCTATCCCCGCGGAATGCAAGGCCAAGAATGTGGAGGTCTGAGTTCGAGTCCTCCTTTGCCAATATGTACGAGACCTGGACCATGTCATTGAACTTCTATGGTCCTCAGGTTTCGTGTTTAAATAAGGAGTTTGTCCAGTTGATCCCTAAGGCTCTTTCCAGCTCTAAAAATTAATCTGTGCTTTGGCCCTTTACATTTGACAAAAGCATTTTGAGAATCTTGAAGAAAAGAGGTAAGAGAATTCAGTCCATTATAGTTGTTAATGTTCCTGATAGAGGGGCTGTGGATTAAAAATAATCCCTTAATCCTCCCAGCGTAGTCACTCACCCCTTGGCCCGGCACAGCGTGGACTGTGGCTTTGAGTGTGCAGTGCAGAAACCCAGATCTCAGGCTGGGACCCTGTTGCATATAGACTCTATTCCTGGCCACGCACACTGGCACATGCTTGGAAATAACTTCTATCTCAAAGCAAGCCCCTGATTACTTTTAAAAACACACTTTCAAGGAGTTATATCCAAATCCCAAATTCACCAGGGTAGCCAGGACAGAACAGGTGCAACTGAGTGTGGATTTTTGAATTTAAACGTCTCTAACTTGGGATTTGCTTGATGTGATCCCTGAGAGACTTGGGTATTGCTACTGTACGCGAGTGGAACGGGTGGATAATGAAGAGAGGTCTAATCTCATTTGTTCCGGATCTCCATTCGTGACAGCTCGCTGGAGCCACTGCACTGAGGACCGATGAAGAGGTTAACCATTTCTTTCTTTCCCTCTTTTTAATTCTGATTATTCGAAGGGCAGGAGAATCAGAGAGCGGGCATCACAATAGGACAGAGACAGCATGTGCTTTCAAACGCAGTCCCCTGGAGAAGCAGCAAGCTGCTGAGTGGGGGAGCAGCAGGGGCACAGCTTTAGGGCTGGCTGGTTTCCATCATTGTGGACAAGGCCACTGAAGTGCGATGGGACAGTGAAACCCTAGGGGCCGATATGTGGCTGCATGAGTGTGCTGCAGAGGGGCAGGCGGGGCGCGGGAGGAAGCTGTGGAGGGTTGGTCCCCCAAATGTACAGCAGGTCTCAAAAAATCACTCAGAAATGAATGCGGATCCTCAGTTGAAATCCAGCTTTAAAAAAGTTGGCTCTTCAACCCAGATGCCCCTCACTAGACGAGTGGATTCAAAAACTGTGGCACACATATGCAGTGGAGTTCTACTCTGCTATTAGAGAGAATGATATGGCATTTGCAGCCAAATGGAAGGAGATGGGGAAAATTGTGCTGAGTGAAATATCCCAAACTCAGAGACTCAAGGGCTGAACGTTTTCTCCCATACGTGGAAGCTAGAAAACAATCAGAAGCAGACTGAAAGTTGGCTAAGCTAATAATAACCTCAGCATGGGTGAATTTTTACATGAACGGCGGGGAGCCTTGCTTGCCTAGGATGCTGGGGGATGTAGGGAGCGAGGAGGGACATCGAGGCAGCTGGAGGGAGGGAGTCAGGGGGTTATTAATCCAGTGGAGAACCTTCGATGTCCAGGAGAAGCTCATCTAACTTGGGGGTAAAGTAGGGGAAACACGGGATCAGGGAGAAGTCAAAGTGGGGAGGTGATGAACTGGCATCAGCCTTGGCTTGCTCTGTCAGTATCCAATGTGTTCATGAATGCGTAACAGTTCCCTCCGACATGTCAAATGATGTTGAACGAAAAAAGAAGCTGGTTTTTTGCATGAGTGGGTTTCAGGCGGTATATACAATTGAAAAAACAGTACGCGGAGTTCTTCCTCGTGGCCAGTCTTCTCAGCCTGCTCTACAGCCAAGCATGAGTCGATGTGACCTTCATAGAACTGTTGTTGGCCAGCCTTCCCCGAAGCCGCCCTGGCCGAAGTGGACTGCTGCAGATGGCCGCAGGCCCACATGCGCTCATGGCCCCAGGTCTCCGAGAGCCCCTGCCCCCTGCGTGCCTTGATTGTTTTTTTTTTTTTTTTTTTTTTTAAGAGAGAAGGACAGAGAGAATCAAAAATCAAATTTGTTTTGAGTTTTCCACGTGGCTTTCGTTGCTCTGACTCTCAGCTGTGTACGTGAGTGCTGGGGTTTGAACCCGTGTACTTGCGCATGCTGGGCCACATCTCCAGCCCGCCCTGAATGCTTTCTTCTCACGCTCTGGGCTGCTGGGACTGCCTATGTGAGGTGCTCTTCCTGCTGGGCCTCCACGGTCATCTGGGTCGTGCAGCCTCCGGTGCCCATGAGTCCACCTTCAGGAAGTCTCTCCTTCCACGCCACCTAAGGCCATCTGGACATTGCTTTTGTGCTTCCTTCACTGTTCTGGCCAGCTGGCAGGCAAATCCAATTCCCTGCTCCTTGTCCTAAGTCATAGACCTCTTCTGCACCTTGTTCCTCGAAGGAACCTGGCTCTCCTTCCCCCTCCAGTCCTTTTCTTCTCCCTGAAGAAAGTTGGTCCATTTGGCTTCAAACTTACTTTTCTCCAAAATTTTTGCTACAAAAAATACACAGAGGGCTGGAGCAGTGGCTCAGTGGTTGGAACACTTGCCTGGCATGTGCTAGGACGGGGTTTGAACCCCAGCACCACATACACAACTAAGTGTTGGAGAAACAAAGGCCGGATGAAAAAACTACATAAAATTGATTCGCTGTCTTTCTCTTAAAAAAAAAAAAAAAAAAAAAAAAACCAGATAGACATGTACTTGGGGGCAATTTTCGGCAACATCCTACTGGGAAATCAGTTTGTATATGCATCTTTAATCTCTTTTTTAGGCTACCTTTGCTTGCAGACATTGAGGGGTAAAGAGGCAGGGCTGGAGTTAACGGCAGAGCACATGAAGGCAGCTGAGGAGGAGGTGGTGGCATTCCATGGTGTGCTAACAGCAGCCCTGCCCTGGCAGGCAGACTGCACCAACTCTGTCCTGGACAAGCACTGTGGCTCTCTGAGCCCCCATGTCCTCGTAGAGTCCCTCTGTCCTTCAGGGAGTAACTGAGCACCTCCCGGGGCGTTGGGAGCATGTTCATCCACCCAGCTTTCCGTGGTTCTCCTCGGTCAGCAGGCAGAAGCACCAACCCTCGAGCAGGCTCCTGAGAGCCTTCACCGCCGTCTGCCCGCCTTTGGAGACTTTCTGAGCAGTCATTTTCTCAGGGATGTTAGATGGAGTAGAACCACAGCAGTACCGCCAGGATGGACCCCTTCCGCCCGGGGTCTGGGGTTGCTTGCCATGTCTGAAGAAGCTCAGGGAAAGGGGCTTCTCTGTGCTTTCCGTGGGCTCAGGGGAGCCCCAAATGCAGAACTCCATCCCGTCTCCCAGTGCCACTGCCAGTGTGGCGGGATGGCCAACGGAGTCAGAAGCACACCTGACCTTGAGCACTGCTACCCACATGGACCTGACAGCCCAAATCTATTTATGGGGGTCATCTCTGTGCCCGTCACTGTGTTAGGCACTGAGGATACCGTGGTGAACAAAACATCAAGAGTCACTGTCCTTACAGATCTCATGGCCTCAGTCTTCTCACTTGTTTTTAAACTTTTCTTAAAGAATGAACTTCATCTATTTATGGCCTTGGTTTTTCTGACCCTGAGCTGTGTATGTGGTGCTGGGGTTTGAACCCGGATCCTCGCGCATGCCAGGCAAGCGCTCCAACCACTGAGCCACCGCTCCAGCTCCCAGTCTTCTCATTTGTAAAGCGGGAATGATCGTAACACCTACCTTAGATAAGGTGACAGTTTAGCCGCTGACAACAGCACCTGTGATACAGGAAACACAGGAATTGACAGCCTTGGTTATTGACCTCAGCTCTCAATACTGGCGATTTGTTTTCCTGGCACTAGAGCCACAAACGTCAGTATCTAGCAAGGGGAACCGTCTTTTGGACAAAGCCACGTTTACCTGAGTATCATTAGATACGTCTGAATAAACAGAGCAAATGACAAGCGGAAATGATTAGTGTGACGTGTCACCTCGATGGGCTAAGGGGTACCTGGGTAGCTGCTGAAGCTGTATTGCTGGGTGAGGCGCTCAGCTCGCTCGGTAGACGGAGTCAAGAGCGCCCGCCTCCACAGGTGCCTGGGCTTCATCCAAGCCATCGAGGGCACGCAGAGAACAAAAGGCCAAATAAGTCGCATCCACTCTCTCCTTGCTCTTGGCTCAGCTATCGAGACTCCTGGTTCTCAGGCTGTCTGACCCAGGATGTGCACCCTGGCTCGCAGGCATCCGGACTGGGAATAACACTGCCAGCCTCCTGGTTCTCCAGCTTGTAGCTGGCGTGTGGTGGGACTCTGCAGCCTCCGTAGCCGTGGCCTCATTTCCCATAGTAGCTTCTCTTTATATATGTCGTTTTTGTTTTTTAGAGGGACAGAGAGAGAGAATCATTTTTTTTTATTTTTGAGCAACCTTACAAGATTTTAACAAAATAATATAAAATGTGTATATATTCTGGATATTGCATTTATCCCCAGGAGTGACCCCCCCCCCAATTACCCTCTCTTATCCCTCCCTTCCCCTTCCCACTGTAACTCTAAAAAAAGTATTAGACTGTAAAGCATTACATCTTATCTGGATTTAACTCATGCTACTAGACCAATTTTCTCATTGTCCAGGGTCTAGTCCCCACCTCCACAGATGAGTGGAGACAATCGACCCTTAGATCTCTGGGTTAAGCTGATTTTATTCATCATGATCTCTTCCATAGCCATCCATTTACCTTTGAAGGCTGCAATATCATTGTTTCTAATTGCTGTGTAATATTCCATGGTATAAATGTAC